>VYXF01007458.1:1145062-1324805 GCA_013397295.1 Polioptila caerulea
TTTTTTTACTTTCCAGACATGTGACTGGCCCTTTGATAAACAGCCCTGTGACTAATCTGTGCCAGGAACATCTTGATGGACTTCCTGATTTCATGTGCCCTGTAAACTACCTGGGCTTCCTTACTGAAAAGGAAGTACAGTCCTTGTGAAATACAACATTCTGTGCTGTTGCACTTTCTTATTTCTTATTACATGATTTTATCACATAACATTAGAAGTGCATATTTAATATTTTTCCTAGTCTTTATTAAGGTAGAAATGCCACTAAGTTGGTACTCACATGACCCCATTGTTAAATTTGACAGGAGAGGTGTTGCTGTTGTGGGAAGGCCATCTGTCTATGAGAGGCAGGGACCCATAAAGTTAGGCAGCACTTTGTCTTATTCTGGGTTTTGTATTTTTTCTCTTGCAGTTGCTTATAATATTGCCAGTCATTATTTTACTTAAAATTTTCCATTCTGGAAAAATCTTTCTTCAGCATGATTAATTAATGAATTAGTTGATTGAAAAATAATTTTTGTTAAAATGATTCATTGGTTTCTGAAAATAAGTTTTAGAAAATTACATTTCTCTGCCCTGAAATAATCCTTCCTTTTTTGTGGTATTTTTCCAAAGTCTGAAAATGGGCTGAAAAGGGAAACTATCTGCAGCCAGGAAGGTGATTAGAGTCACTCACTGAGGGGTTTCTATATCTGCCCACTATATATAGAGGTGATATTTGGTAGTCGGTCCACCATAGGAACCCCCGGGGACACAGCAGGAACCCAGGCTGAGCACGAACCTGGTGGATGATCCAGACCTTGGAAGCTTAATCTCATCACATTAGCCTTAATCTCATTAATGTTTGTGAAGGAGCAGGTACAATAGGAAAAGTACCGCAGATGGAAACGAATAATAGTATGTAGATTGGGTAGAAAGTGGTTAATAAACACAGATTAAACAAGAGGGAATTATATATTTGTGTAGATTGCATATTACAATTTGTTCTGTGTGGACAGATAACCTGTGGGGTAAAAGTAGAGCATCTTTTCCATATAAAGTGTTTGGGCCAGGGGGAAGAAAAGTAGGGTTATATAAAAAAGCCTGACTTAGGCTCTTCCTAACCTGGTGATTCTCGACTCTGCAAACATACCTGGCTCTCAGAAGAGCAAAGAGAGTGAACTGAGGGTGTGGTTTGTTTTATGGGGCAGGGACTCCCTCACACGTAAGAGGTCAGAGTAAGTTGTAGCATCCCTGAGCAGGAAAGCACAGGCAGCAGGGGCATGGGTTTTGCTCAGGGAGATCTTGGTTATGTTTCTTTCCTCTCCCAGACCATGAAAAGAATAATAGAACCAGGGAATCAGAGAATGGTTTGGGTTGGAAGGAACATTTGAAGGCCATCTAGTCCAACCCTGCTGCAGCAAGCAGAGACATCTTTAATTAGATCAGGCTGCTCAGAGCCCCTTTCAATCTGACCTTGAATGTTTCCAGGGATGGGGTACCCACCACCTCTCTGGGAAACCTTTTCCAATGTGTTACAGAACAGCATTGGAGAGCTTTTCGGGGAAGGCAGAGGCACAGTAGTCTGCCATCTTTAATGCTGCCTCGGGATGTGTCTGTGGCCCCTTCCCAAGCCCTGACAGCCTGGCCTCATGCAGAAAATGTCACCCTTGTGCAGTGGGCCCACAGGAGGCCTGTGTCCCGCTGATGTCTGAAATTAATGCAGCTGGGCTGACAGATCCCTTACCATCTTACCCCCTCAGACATCTCTCTGAGATGAGGGTGGGAAGGGATCAGCAGGCAGTTTCACAGCACTGCTCGTTAACAGAATTTCTGCAGTGTTACCCTTTATGGAAAATACTACATCGAGGGCTGAGTCTTCAGGGAAAATATTAGATGAAGATGCATGAGTCAGCTCAGTCAGAAAACCTGGGGGTCAACAGGTTCTCAGACAACACGTCCCCAGGTGCCCAAGTCCTTATGGGGAGCCACTGTATCTGGGTTCTCTCTATTAAAAAAATCTGGAAGGCAGCCAGGGGAATTAGTGCAGTGAAAAGCTTACCAGGAAGCTGAAGATAAATATTCATGTCTGGATTTGTTTCCCATTGACTTTTTTAATTACATAAGGAAGAGATGATGTCTGTGAAAGAATTCCCCTTTTCCTCCCACAGGATATGTAGTGCTTTGATGCCTGTCCTTTTCAGCAACAGGAATCCTCCTGAAGTGAGTTCCTAGAAAGCCCCTGAGGAAAAGATTTTCACATTTTCTATGGCTCAGCTGCCAGCTCTGAAGAATGGGATGGCCAAGATTACCCCTGTTGAGCAGTGGAGCTGAAGGTCTGTTCATTGTCTGTGTGACACACAGCCCTCTGCTCTGAGCTGACACAAGGGAGACGAGGGTCCTGCTCTACCATGAGGTAGCATTCACCTTTTTATTGTTAACTCTATTGTTAGTTAGTCCTGCATTTCTTGTAAAATTTGTAAAAGACTCTCTCTTTGGCTCTGTCCGTGCAAAAATATTTCAGGTGGGAGTTAATGTCAGTGTTTTGGGGGCAATACTTCCCTGCTGTCTCACACATGGGTGGTTGCTTCCCTTGTCATCTTCTCTCATGTGTGTGGTATCCCATTCACTGTTTTGCTTGAGAGGGAATCGTCTCTCATTTGGCATCCTGCTGGCAGCTCTGTTTTCTGACAAGGCCAGGTTTGCACACTGACACCTAGGGCTCGCTTGTGCTTTGATGGGAAGTCCACTGTTTTTCGTCTTCTGCTGACAGAATCATCTGGGTGTAACATGACACCAGCCGCAGAACTGCTGAGTCTATCAGGCAGAATGAGCTGGAGGAATTCAGGAGCAGAGTTCTGTGGGAAGCTATGCTCCAAGTTTGTCACAGAGAGAACTACATCCTGAACATGGTGGCCAACAGAGCATGGACCTGGACAAGAGCAGAATTCCTCAGTGCATTTAGGGCTCTCTCACATGCCATATGCAAAGAAAACCATGGGGTTGGTCCTCAGACCCAGCCAGAAATGATCTGTCCATGCTGGGAGCAAGTCCCTTCCTGGAAGGATGCTGTCTTATGTTTACCACAACTGCTGCCTCAGTGGTGAGGAGCCTCAGCTTCTGTGCCATGCTGATGCCTCCCTTCCTCTGCTGCTGGCTTCCTGGAAAAACTGAAATGCTAGAACATTTTATTTCTGTTAGGCATCAAAACATATGACCACTGGCCAGTAACGCAGCTTCCATTCCTCTCATTCTCCCTCTCTTTTTCTCTTCAGCCACCTGTTCCCACTTCTCCCCACACTGATGTTCCCACCCTACTGCAGTCTGGCAGAGCCTTAAACAGGACAAGGGAGGTTCCCTGTTTGATCAATGCCTTCATTTTCAGCTGATACTTAGCTGCTGCAAGGCAAATTGCCCAAATCAAATTGACAGAGATCTTCAGCTTTGGCAAAACGTTCCTGCTTATTTTAATTGCTTTTAATGAGAACACTTACTGCAAAAATACTTTGTCATGCAAGTTGTGTTTCCATGCAGGCAAATACAGGAGAGTTTCTGTTAGACATGTTTGTTTGTTTTTGTCATGCACACTGTGAAGCAGTATAATCCAGCTGGAGCTGTCAAATAGGCACTAGCTTATTTTATTCTTTCACCTCTTACTATTTTAAAAAACAGTGAGAGTAAAAAGCTATTCTTTGCATTTGAAGGACTAGCCTGCTGAGTCCTCAGATAGCGGGTCAATGGGTTCCTGTTGCCTTTTCAAACTCACCTTCCTTCCTAGCCAGCTGAAAACAGGACTGATTGTTCTACAGGAGAGGGAGCCTTCTTCTCCTTGGTTAAGGTGTTCAAAACTGCTCCTTGCCCCTCACCCCAGGACAAGGGTGTGAGTTCTGGGAGACCCATAACTATGGGGGACAGGCATCTCCTTCACCTCTTTTTCCTTCAAGACCCCAAGACTCACCTCGGCCTTTCCAATGCTTAAGACCCCAGATGAAGCCAAAGCTCGTGGGGATGTCCAAGTGTGGCTGGAGCAAGGGCAGTGGTTGGTGATTCTCACAGCCCTTCACAGAGCAGAAGTGGGACTGCTGGAGGCAATAGGCTTGAGCATGCTGGCACCATGGGTTTTTTCAGAGTCTTCCTTGTCAATATGGTGAAGCTGTATGATGATCAACCAGACTTCTTGGAGCAGCTCCTGTGTCAGGTTCAACACTGACTTGAGGTCGAGAGCAAAGAAAAGGCAATTGAGTCCAGTGGATGGTGACAATTCAAGTCAGGAACCTCAGCTCTGTAAATATATCAATAACTGCTTTGTTTATGTTGGCCAAAGTACTTTTTTCTCTGAATTGTGGCATTCACCCAGTATTGTGCCTCTCTCAAAACAAACACCCCACTGCCTGGGCAGATATCCCATGGTACTGCCACCATGCTCTGGGCATGCTGTCAATGTCATACTGTTGCTATGTCAACAGGAGTCTAATGGAGCCCTTTCCTTGGCTGTGGAGGGCTGTTCCTGTAAGCCTTCCTGCTGGATATGTGCTTAGTGTGAGGGTAGACCCTGTCCCAGTCTGCATGGGATTGCTGCTTACTCAGACACTGCTGCCATGGGGCTAAGCATCCCACCACCCACTGGCCAGTAAATTCTGCCAATTACCATAGACATCCCTATTTTCCTAGCTAACTGCCTTGTAATTAGGGTGATCAGGAGCAGGAGCCAAGGCCTGGGTGACCATGGCTGTATTCACTATCTGTCGTGGTTTAATGACAGGTGTCTGCTAAGGAAGGCAGGAGCCTTCCTTGGAATGAAGGATGTAAACCCTCTCCCTCCGAATTAGTATAATTTTGAAATTAAGGGGGCTGTCAGGCAAAGATATGGGAATAGGAATAACAGTTCTTTATTAGGAGGACTAAAATAAAACAAGCATGCAGTATTATAAAAAAAAACAAACTCACTGACAGAGTCAGAATACAACCTGACGCCCTGTGGGTCAGGGTGTTGGTAGCAGTCCCATTAAATGGTGGCTGCAGTCCTTCTGGAGTGGCAGATGTGGCTCTGTTGGAGCAGTGATCCTGTAGAAAGGTGCAGCCCTCCACTGAAGTTCCAGTTCAGATAGATGGGCCTGGTCTTCCTCTGAGAATCCAGTGGAAAAGGCTGCTTTGGTGTCCCAAATCTCACATTATTATCCAGGTAGAGATGTTTGGCTCCTCCCCCTGGATGGAGCATGTCCCAATGGGATGATGTAATTTTATCAGTGGACTCAATGGCCCTTTAGCAGAAGATCTCTCCCTGGAGGGAGGATGGGTCATGGAAGAGATAAAGAAACTGCCCCAGCTGATTTCTTATCAGCTGGCCTATTGACAGAAGGTTACACCACCCCCCACCCCAGTTCCAGCAGATGGTGATGGAATAACACACCTTTGGCTACATTTTGCACTGCAACCCATGACATTATCCCAGCTCACTGATCTACAGGTTTTGGAGGGCTAATGTGAATACCCCACAGGTGTCTAGGAGAGGGACATTTTTTCTGCTAAAGCTCTACTGATGATCATAACAGTTACAGCTGTGCTCTGTCCCACCAGCCCTATTACACTGAAGTCCATAAGAGAAGTCCATTCCTGGACAATTATCTTTCTGACTGAGTTGAGTTGCCTTCCCCACCACCCCAGTGCTGGCGGTTTTGGCAGTCAGAGCCTTTGGTGAGAACAGCACTTCACATAGAGAAGTATATTTTTAAAGGCTGCAAGTGTGACAGGTTTCTTCTTGGGAGAAGCACACACTTTGTGAACACTGGGGAACTGAGTCTTGGAAAGCTGAAAGAAACTTAGTGAATCTAAATATCTCTCCTAGGCAGACAATTTGTCAGATTCAGCTGGAGGCAGTAGCTAGTCATTCAACCCATACTACCAGTGGTCATAGAGCAGAGGGGGCTGAACTGGCAGCAGGATATTGCATCTGGCCCCAATGCAGCTGAGAGACAGTGTTTACACTACAGTAACCTTCCTGTTTGCCACCTGACCTTTCCAGTCTCATCCCCGCTCCTTTCTGCTTGACTTTTGACTGTCCTCAGTTAATCTCTTGCTATGCCCTTTCCTTTCCCCTTTCTAGCATATTTGCTATTCAGCAGGTTCACACAGCAATAAATGATTAACCAGCAGATTTGTTGTTTCAGTCCCTTATTGGAATGCAGCAAAGATCTCCACTAATTTGTACATGAGGTGTAACAGAGAGGCGGCGCTTCTGCCACAGCGTCAAACAAGCCTTGGCCTGTGCGTTAAAGGTAAGTAACAATGACAGGAAAACACTTTTTAAAAAATCACGTTGACCTAAGTAGGGAGCCAGCCAACACCAGGCCTGCTGGAGACAGCTTTGTGCACATACCTTCCTCACGCACCGCAGGACGTGCTGACTAGCTGGGCGAGCGTCAGGGCACCGCCCCTGAGACCAGCCACCACATTTCTCGCCAGGGACCCACACCTCCACGCCAGCCCCACAGGAACCAGCCGTGGGGAAGGGCTTGGCTTGCTCAAGGCTGGGGCTTGGGCTGACACAACAGCCCGCTGAGCACCACTGATGCAGGAACATGAAGCAGGTGCTGCAAAAGTGAGGGAAGATCGGGCAGGAGGGAGAGAAGACCTTCTTTCGCCAAGGTGACCTCCCTTCCTTCAGAGGCAGCCAGAAAGCAGCTGGCAGGAAGCAGAAGGCACCAAGCTGCTGGTGCCGTTTGCACCCCAGCAGGCGAGGAAGGGCTGGGGAGAGAGAAAACTTCCTCTTGCTGGGTGCTTTCCTCCCTCTAACATGGCAAGCCAGCAAATAATGCAATTATGTATCAAAGAACAATGAATTAAATGTTTACAAGGTGCCTTTTTAAATGCCAAAAGTTATAAACCAGTGAGTGGAAGAAAGCAGGACTCAAGATTCCCCGGTGCCCAATTCAGGCAATGCTTGACTACTAGACTGTGAGGTATTGGAAAGGCTCCAGTTCCTCCTCTGGCAGCTCTCCTCCCAAATCACAAGCACAATTTTTTTTTTCATTCAAAGAAATAAATAAATACCATCCTCAGTTATGTTCTGTGTAAGTGCCTTGAATGGAGAAGAGAAGGAAAAGGAGAGATAGCAGTTTTTCCTATCATGCCTGTCTCTCCAGGCTCTTCCAGGCACTGGCACGTACGCAGGCCCTTCCCTGGTTACAGGCATATATATAATTAGCACAGCAGGTTACACATTGCCTCCCTATTTGCCAGCATAGTTCACCTCTGTGCAGAAAGGCACAATGCCTGAGTGCCACTTACGTGGTATCACCAGCCTCAGCTGTCCCATGTCCCTGGGTCAGACTCCTGGAGGTTTGCCTTAAAGAGCACCGGCAACGAGAAGAAAGGCAGCGGCGGCAGGAGGATTTATTGGCCTTTCAGTTTTCAAGCCTTTACCTTTCACATTGTCAAGTCTTTCTCATCAGTATGGGTGTCTGGAAACCAGCTTTCCACAAAAGTTAAAATTGGTGAATTACAGCAGGGCTTCTGGAGCTGGAGTTGGCAGGAAACCCACCCAGACAGGGTGAGCACTATCAAGGTCCCTCCTCCACTGCCTGTGACTGCAGAGGGGAGATGAAAGCAGAAAGGGATGCCCTGGGCAGCAGTGACCAAAGCTGTGCAGCTGCCTGACCCTCTTGCCTGCCTCTGTGTGTGTGTGTGTGTGTGTGTGTGTGTGTGTGTGTGTGTGTAATTCCTGAACAGGGGCTGGGGGGTCCTGTCCCCTTACCCTTCTCTACCTGGAACAGTGAGTCAGGTCATAATACCACCAGGTGTTTCTGATGGATCCATGCTGAAATGTGTCAGAAGATTTTTCCAAGGAGGTTTCATAAGCCAGACAACTTGACCAGGGGCAGACAGTATGAGAGATTGAAACCCCTGCACAAAAACATGTGCTACCCAAATAACGATGAATGATAACACAACTGAAGAGACAAAGGAAAAAGAGAAAAGGAGATGAGCGTATGATCAGGGTCTTTGAATGACTTAGAAACCCTAACAGCTTCTTCTGGACATGGACTCTCCTGCTCAAGCTTGCCTGAGCAGCACCTTGAGGATTTGCCAACTGGGGACTATCATGGCTAAACTAACCGTGGAAAGTGTTCTGTGTGGGGTAGGGCATTTGTTGCCCCTCTTTATTTCTTCCTCTAACCACTGGGCATCTATCAGAGGAAGAGCTTGAGAAGGTTTTTATACCAATACGGGCAGATAATGAAAGGAGGGTATTTGGTATTCCTCAGCCGCCAAAACTCTTATGTTACTGCAAGGGGTTGTACCTGCTCTGCTGGAGTAGTGCAGGACTGACATCAGCCTTGAAACTATTCAGAAATTCAGGACAGAAGAGAGGCATGAGCCTTGGAGACAGAGGGGACGGCACTGGAGTTTCTGGATGTGTCTGCTGTTTACACTGCTACTGTATTTGCTGACTGAATCTAATAACTCAGACTCTGCTCACTGGCTGACTTTGCTCTAATATCTTAGGAATGATACACAAAGAGCAGGGCAAAAAGGCTGCTGCAGATGCCTGGTGGGACCACAGTGCCAGAGAAACTCTGTGAAGGAATGGAAGCAGGGAACAAACATGGATGTGAGAGTGGGAACTTCCATAGATTTGAAAAGTGGGCATCAGCCTGTTTTGACACTTAATATATTTAAATCTTTAGGGACCCAAGAGGTTTTTTTCAAAAGCTGTTCAACTTTAGAACCTCTCCTGCTGAAAGCTCTCTGCACAATCCATTTCTGAAACAAATGCTTAGGGCTCTAAGTCACTTTGTTATCCTTGGGTATGGATTCTCTTCCACGGTTACTTGCTTTCTCTAGGGGAAGGAAAGACTGAAATTTCTTGAATGCCTAGCATAGAGACCTCTGTTTCCTGATTTTCATCCCTAATGTAGGGATTTCACCAGTCCCCTCACGAGATGCAATATTTATCCTCATTTCTGGGTCTCTCAGGATTAGATGTTTCCTAATGTGCGGATTGTGGTTGTAGGAAATAATTCTTACTTGTTCTGCTGCCACTGCAGCTCTGTTTATTCAAAAAGCAATCCAGGGCACCAGCCACACAGTGGCAGGTAGTTAAAAGACTTTGGAACAGTTTTATGGGCACAGCCATCTACTTGTGCTGCTTGTACCACGACTGCACATCTTCCCTGCCTCCCCTTCCTATACTTGGGCTAGCTGGCTTGACTTTTGCATGTGGTGAAGCACCAGGCAAAAATAGCTGCACGCCTTTGCATGGCATAGGTTCCTCCTATCAGGATGACTCAGCAGGACAGCCATGCACTCCTGTGCAACGTCCTCAAGCAGACTGCCTCTTCTCTAGACTGCCTTGGGTTTGAGGTGGGACTTGGGCCTCCCAAGCGAGGTTGGTGCCAGAGAACATCTTATCCTTAATTACATTTCCACGATAGGATTCAGCTGCGGAAGAACAAACACCAGTGAATTCAAGGTGATAGAGCCGTTTTCCAGGCAAAATAAATTGGATAACTGGGAACCTGAAACTGAGCATAAGTTCCCCAGAGATAGAGATTTCATCATCTCAGAAATAGCCCTGGCAAAGCCCCAGGAGACAATGTAGCTAAGTTATTCTGTGGCTTTTATATTCTTTCATGTGGCTCCTGGATAGCTAAAGCCTAACCACAATTACAGTAATTTTATTTTAGGGAATCACACAATGGCATGGCCATCTACTCAGACATTTTGGGTGGCCCCTAAGAGGGATAGATTGGTGGCATTTTCAGTCTCTGGCATTGCGGGATGGCAAGTTCCCTGAAGAACTATGGAGTGCAAAGCCAATACTTTTTTTAATACTTATATTCAAACCTCTGGCTTCTTTTACTCTCAATAAACTTTCCATATTCATTATTTCTGTCCTTTCATAGATCCTGGAGCAGTGTTTCAAGGCCCTAGAGGCTAGACAGTATTTGGGATGCAGAAGCATTTGTTAAAAGCATATCTGGAGGTGTTTGGGTGCCTGGTAGAAAGCGGGAAGAGTCCAGGAGTTCGTTTTTCGGAATTGCTCTCCAATGGCGCCAGTCTGCCTGTTTGCAACATTTCACCCAGTTTTGCAAATCTGACAGCCCTCTGGCCAGCGTTACATGTTCTGCCACAAAGTTTTGCGAAACATCCTCTGTCTCTTATCGAAACAACAGGGTAGAGTTCTGCTTGTGGTAAAAGTTCACAACACTGAAGCAGCCAAGAGAAAATCATTTTGGGACAGATCAGCACCTAATTTTGGAATGAAGCTGCACTAGAGTGCACCACCTGAAGATACTGTGGTGTGACAGTAATGCCATTCCACAGACTTCTGTGGCCTGCTAACTTCAGGGCTGACTTTAAGGGGTTGTGCCCCCTCAGCACACTGATGAACTGAAGATTTGATATCTCCTCCCTGTCTTGTGGACATCAGGGCAGCCTTGCTAATGACGAGTCAACTCTCAATGGCTCATCCTGAGCATTCCTGCTCTAGATCTGCCTGTGGGGTTTTTTTAACCATCTTTCAACTTGCCAGACCAATTTCTTCAGTATGTGTTTGCCTACATTGGCAGAAATTCTCCTAAGCACTGGGACATTGGACATTCTCTTACGATATTGACACAGATGTGAGCATGGTAAGCCCTAAACACTCGTGTCTCACCTTCTCTTTTGCCTTGACCTTCATGTGATCTGAGTGTCACTTCCAGTAGGTGTTATGGTGAGAGGTGAAGAAAGGAGAAGACAACGAAGGTGAAGCTGGGCTGTTATTCATAGGGACAGATCACATGTGAGTTATACACCATCAGACAAATTCTGCCTTTGAGACCACAGTGCTGTCTCCTTTATCATCCAGCTATTCTGACCTCCCTGATTTATCCCACTCTCATTCCCCATGCTGTGATTGATGTCCTTGCTCCATTGTGTTTATCTGTTCTCTGGGACAGGTTTGTACAGCTGATGCACAGTTTATTGCAACTAGGGCTTAATCTTCACCCCGTGTTTGCAAATTCCTCATGACAAATAACAACGAGCATGCTAATAAACTTCACAGCACTTGTGACGGTGTAGAGAGATACGTTTTTGCAGTACATAAACCTGCTCTAGAGAGGCGGGTGGTGCTTATGGAAGAAGTCATGCTCTGCATTGTCAGGTTCCTCACTGACACCCCTTATCCATTGCATGGCTTGCCTCAGGTTCCCCAGTGTTTCAAGAAGACAGAGAGCCTCCTTACAAGTCCTACACCACACCTCCTCCTCCTTGAACCAACCTCTAAATAAATGTCAGACCATAATCAGACAAGGAAGCTTGGGAACCCTAAAGGTTTTGGGCTTACCCAACCACAGCTCATGTTTGCAGTGCACAAGCATGCCCTTGATGCCCTTGGGCAGAGGAAGGCTGGGTCCACCAGAGCAACCCCATTCCTGATAACTGGTTTCTGCTTTCCCACAGACCTGAAGCATTTGTGCAGCGGAGCAGGTGATATTTTACTCTTTGTCTAAATCTAGAAGTCTGTCTTCAGCAAAGCCAAAGACTTTTGATGAGCAAGAGAAACATGGACTAGTTTTTTTCCTAGAAAACCCATCTGCTTTCTCAGTGGTTGGAGCTGCTGTTTTGCCTTGGCCTTTGTAGGGAGTGCTTCAGAGAGCTTTGTGGACAGGGTGCATTAGACAGAGCTCTCCTGCAGAGGTGTTCTCAGAGGCCCCCTGTGGTGTGTTGGGACTTTGAGATGGACCTGTGTTCTGTATTAAGCTCATGAAAGGGACCCAGAGGACCTAAATAGCGTTTATTCAATTTCTTTGTGGGTATTCTTTTTTTTCTTGAAATAAAGCCCTTTTGTCTTTTGTTTTATTGGAAGCACAACCACAGCAGGGCGTCCAAAATCAGGCAGGGCTGTGCTTGGCAGGGGCCCAATGGGAAGCAGCGTGCAGTCCAGCAGGGTTGTGCCTCAGATACATTCTGTGGTTCTCCATCCCCCACTTCAACCAGTTCATCACTCACATTCACCAGGTACCAAATGACTCTCAGACCCTCCTAGCTAACTCTGCCTCTCTAGGTCATGCCAGCTGCCATGAGATAGGTGTAGGTCTAATTCTGGCCCTGAACCATGTGCTAATAGACCACACCAGGTCACCATCCCCGCAAGCTTCTTTGGGCACATGAAATTTCCACTGAGCATAACTCCCTGAAGTAGTTTCCCTCTCTGCAGGGCCACAGGAGGTGCCAAGTTACCATAAAACAGTGCCTGAGGTAGTGCTCACAACCACACTGTACCCAGAGGATCCTGATTTGAGTGCCATCAGTCCCTCTTGCACTGGGCTTTAGTTATATGAAATATTATACATATATATAACTGTATATGTTTTATATATTGATTGTGTGTATATATTATGTATTATTTTTAAATAAAATATAATAAATATTTATATTTGTTTCATATGTATTAGCTATATATATAGATATGTAAATATATAAAAACAATCCTGGACATCTGTGTGAAGAGCTGTTGGGAAATCTTTTGACTCCTGAAGTATACTTCTTCTGCAATATCTAGTTATGTTTATTTGGGAAACACAGAGCGTTGATGCAGTGTCCAGTTACATCCCATCCTTCCCCTGCTCCATGGAGAAGTTTTTGAGTTTCCTCTCCTGCACCTTTCCTGCACCTCGGTCTTTGTGAGTGATTTGGTGACAAAAAGCTGTCTGTGGGAGAAGGAAGCAGCTCTGCTAGGACACTGTGCATTTGTCTAATGATGAGGTACCACTCCTCTCCTGCTGCAAGAGGAGATGAAAGCATGCACTCATCTAGCATGATCATCCCTTGAAAAATCAGTTTTCTTCAAATAGCAAACCTCAGAGCAATCCAGGATGGGCAAGGCCCCTAAATGATGATAGATGTCATTCTTTTGCCATGCAAACAATGAGAAAGCAAGCGGCAAAAAGCCAAGTCTCTGCTGAATCATTGATGGCTGTCATTCAGGCTTAACCTGGTGACTGGATCAGGGCAAGCTGGCTCTTCAGAGCAGGTATGGGAGCTGTCTCTGTCAGCACAGCAGATGGCCCGCTAGCTCTGTACCTCCGATTCCAGTGGTGAGCACAATGCAGCTGAGTAAGGTTCTGCAGGGTACCAGCAAAAAAGTAAAGGATGTAAAAGTTGAGTTTGTTCTTGAAAGTGGATCTGAGGTCAGGGAATGCCAACAGGGAGCCTTGCAGTGATTTGATTCTGTGGACACTGGCTAGAAAGCCCCTCCTCCTTTTACGAATGTTCCTGAAGAACTTAGAGCTGGAGCAGGATGTGCGACCCTGGAGTTACAGTGCTTTTGTGCAATGAGTGAGATGGAGCTGTGTGGTTCCTGCTGCGATGAATTAGCACCAAGTAGTTAGCTGCCGTTCTGGGAAATCATTCAGATGCACTGAGGTGTAAACAATCTCTTCCTGAAGGAGGAGCCAGGAAAGAAGCTAGGTGTCTAGTCTTGTTCTTCCCTTAGAATTTGGATTGGCTCATACAGGGATATGAAAGCCAGCTGAGAGTGGCTCAATTGAGATAAGGCATTTGTGAGCCTTATTAGAAAGGCAAGCATTACAGGGACCCAGCAAGCACTGTCTGTTGTGGGTACCTGTCTCCCTCCCGTAGATATATGTCTATTTATTTAGATTTGTTAATATCCACTGCTGTAGGCAAAGCAACCCAACCTGAATGCTCAGTCATCACCTCCTGCAGGGAAAGGGTACATGCAAGAGAAATCTGAAGGGAGTTCTGGCTGCCAAGGAAAGATGAAAGGATTTTAGGAAGAGAGGTTGTGAAAACAAGTAGTACTGGAGAGCTTATCCATGCATAAATGAGATGGAGCCTGAAGTGACGGAGAGTCCCCATTGCTTCTTTAAAAACATAAGGACAAAACAAAAAGATTGGCTGAACAGGGTGTAAGGCAGGAAACAAGATCTTTTGAAACTGTTAGCGGTCAGGAAGGGAAGGAAAAATGTCCATGTGTGCAAATCAACTTTGATTTGATGCCCATCCCAATGTCCTGCTGCAGAGGGATAAGCTTACAACCCTCCCCCAAAAAAGAAATGGAGCATGTTCCCAGCTCCCTGGGTCCATGCCAAACTGTGAAGTTCACTTTCAAAGGCAAAGCTGACACAGAGACATTTGACAGGACTCATGCTTCTAAATCACGTGGATGCTTTTGTAAACATTACTTCTGGGTGTACTTAATATCTCCACTATTAATCAGGTTGCGGGGAGTTAAAAGCCCATTAATGGCATTAACAAATGCTATTTAACTGGGCTGAATTGCAAATGCAAGTTTAGACAGAGAACAAATACAATGTGACTTTGGAGGAGCAGAAAGACAGCCAAAAAACCCCACATTTCATCTTGGGGAAAAAAAATCAAACCACAAAACAAACATCGATTAATCAACCTGAAACACACAGACTATGAGAAGGGAGGAAAAGCCTTGGCAGATGTGATATTGAAAGAACTTGTGAGTATGTTGGTTAAAGCCAGATGTGGAGCTCAGCAAATGGAAGGTGGTAGGTGGGCTGGTACACGGAGCAGATTTGATAAGATCTTGGCATGCAGTGTGACCTGAGGACGGTCAGTGGAGTTTGGTCTTGCTGGCACAAAGAGCACTCAAAACAGGACCAGGAAGTTGATCTTTCTGTAAAACCAGTGGTCTATCAAACAAGGGAGGTGGTAATAACCTGGATGGTCTTCAAAGGAAAGCAATAGCAAGGACTGAGGGTTTGGAGAAATCATCCAAGCCTTTTTGGGTTTTTGAAAAGTGCAATGGGAGAATGACTCAAACATGCTTGGTTTGGTCGGCTGTGTTTGTAGTGGCATGTTAATACCTGTTCACACTTACTGTTTCTGAGCAGTCAGGACAATGAATCTTTAATGCTGTGCTTGCTTATATGTAAAAATATAAAAACAGCAGGAAATTGGTTCAGAGAAAATGTAACACGAATATTGTGGGGAAGTATTAAATAGTGAAATGCACAAGAATGTCTCTCCAGAGCCTTTGCCTGGGGCTTTCAAAAGTAGACAGTAGAATGTATCCTATGAAGTCCAGTTCTCTATCTGTTGCAGTGCATAAATGCTTTATAAAGTAATTATTTTCTAAATGTGCTAACTGCATAATATGCGAGCTAGATGGACACCTATTTTTATAATGTCTGTCCTTATTTCCTTTTAATAATTACATTAAAACACTGAGGTTGGAAACATGAATTGCTCAGAAATAAGACATTAAAATTGTGACAGTTCTTAGTTTTTCAGTTTAAACTTCTATATGCATCTGCATTGTATCACAGTCACAGGATTATCACTGTATAGGACAGATCATCACGTGCTCACTGGGTAACTGCTCAGAATTTCTTCTTACTCACATCACTTGACCTCAGGCCTTATTTACTAAACACCACTTAAGCACTGCCTAGAACACAAACTGATTACATTTCCTCATGGGCTTTCCTGTGACACTTTCACTCTAAATCTGAGCAGTTCAGAAACATGAACAGGTTTCCCCTTACCACAGCCCTTATGAAAAGAGGAAGGAGCTAGTAGCACTTCCATTTTACCAAACTGGAACTAAGATAAAGACATTAGAGTCGTGACCAGTGACTCTTGCTATTCACATTAGAGTTACACAAGTTTTCTTTTTTTTTTTTTTATTTTGCTGGCTGTGCTTGCTGTATATGTTTAGACATTGGCATGTTACTTAATTTTGCAGAGAATTTACCCTGCACGTGACTCTTGTGAAAAATAAGATTGCAGATACATAACAAAACCAATTGGTTTCTGTAAATATAAAAGCTGGGCATCCACTGACAGAAAAGAACAGGAACAAAATAAATACAAAATTTTGCAATGACCAGGGAGGAGAGCAGGGAGGAAGAATGGTGTATTGACAAGAACATCTACTATTGTGGAAGGTTCATGAATAAACAAAATGAACACTTGAATACCATTTTAGGCAGGACATATAGCTGAGATGTCAGAAAAAAGGTGAGCTAAGCAATCCCTAGAACATCCTTGTTAGCAGCTTTTGATACCAAAGCCACCCAAAGGGAATCTCTAGCAAACATATTATGGCCAGCTATGAATGTTTTCTAGGGGCAGAACATATCCTTGGCTGAAGGGTGCAGGGCAGGGAATTTCTAAGGGTGGTCAGGATTTCTTGAATCTATAATGCCAGGAACTCTCATAATTTCGTGTTGAAGACACAGCTCCCAGCAACTTTGCTTGCAATGCAGAATGCTCAGCACTTTTGCCAGTCTGGCCCCAGGTGTCCATGGCTTGGCAAAAAAATGGGGGGGTAGTGGCCAACTTAGAAAATGCTTATTTAAGTGACTTGCCAGTAGCACACAAGGGCTCAGTCGTAGGAGCAGGGCTAGGCAGCGTTCTGTTGCATTAATGATCAGATCATCTCTTCTCCCCCTCCAATCCCCTTCCTCATTTCCTACACTCCCCTCCATCTTGGCAATAAAACATGCAGGGGTCCTGTGGGAAAAACCCAACAAAACACTGTGTGATCATGTAATTAAAGGCTGTACTATAACACAGAGACACAAAGGAGATGAATTAATGCTTTATGGAAAGCCTCCAGATTAGCTTTTCCTCACTCTACTGTGCAGTCATAATGTTGCTTTTACAGAGCTCTCCATGTGCTACTGCGCAGACTTGTGGGGGCAACCACAACAAAGTTTCAGAGCTTCCTTTCTTACTCCTTAGAGAGTGAGTGGTGTGTGTCTGGGCCGTCCCTGACACAGGTCACCAGGGAGCTGGAGATTTCCAGCCCCTTGCCACCTGAGGTGGTGGGAGAGCAGCAGCCCAGCAGCCCTGCAGACTGCAGGGACAGAAGCATGCTGGGCTTGGTGTTGGGGCCTCGGCTGCCATGGGACACAGGTGTACAGACACAAACCTGAAATTTATGGCTTTAACACTTCTACTATATCCCTTAGATTCTGAATGATGTACCTTCGTGTACTGTGATGCTCCTGACATCTGTCTTGCTTCTCTCACTCATACCACATCTCCTCTCAGCTCTGGCTGATACTGCATTTGATTTTTTTCACTCCTGCACCCCAGCTTCTTCCAGTTTATGTCTCAATTTACCTCTGTCTTTGAAGGCAGAGTGGGTACAGTCCTCTCACAACCAGACATCTCAGCAGCTGTAGTGGCAGAGGCAACCCTGTTTGAATCTTTTGTCTCTATACAGGGGGCCTACACCAACTGCACCTAAAGAGGAGCCAGAAAAGATGAAGCACAAATCTGTAAGAGATATCCAAGGAATCTTCAGAGAAAACAAGTACTTGGCTCATCTCTTTTTCAGGCGAAATCAAATGTTGGCTTTTCTGAGGTTTATAAGGTGGCCAAATGGGTGGATTTTAATGAGGTTTCCAAGAGCACACCCTTGACATCAAGGGCAGCCTCTGCTTGGGTGCCCACTCTGAGACATGGGAGTCACAAACCACTATGAATGTTTCACCATGAGGGAAACAATGCATTTTTCTTCTCCTTGTTCTGAGAAATAGCCTTGCCACTTAAGCAGAAATGCAAAAACAAATGAACAAAACAAATTCAGCTTCAGGCAGACACTCAGCATGGGGAATTGCTGGCCAGATGGTTAGTGTGACAAAGTTAAAAGCAACTGAAAACAGCCTTTCAATAAGAAGTGTTAGGCAACTTTAGGATTAGGTGGTACCACCTCGACTGAACCCCCTTCCTCTTTTTAAAGATGAATTTTCTAAAGTCAGCACACCAGCAAATTTGCTGAAGAAGCACAATGACGGCGCGAGAAAGGCTGCGTGGTGTAGCTGTTGCTGTTACATCATGAATGTGTCAGAGGACAGCAAACCTTTCTACCACTTGTCCTGCTGCTGAGTCCTGTTCCCTTCTCCTCCTCTTGGCCCCATTCCCTGGAGCCACTGTCTTCTCACCCACCCTGCAGCTAGTCCCTTGGTGCCTGTCTCTTTTCCCCTATGGCAGATGCCCACTCAGCTTTCTGAGCCTTCTCCTCTTTGCCCATCCCACTGCTGGCTCTGGCACATCAGCTTATAGTCCAGCAAAGCTCCTTTCCTTGGCTCCCTGCCTCCCTTCCGCTCCCCTCTGCTGTCAATTAGCCTCACCAGTCTTTTGGAAAAATCTCTGTCTTCCTAATCTACTGTAAAACAAAAGGGAAGGAGCCAAAATCTCAGCTCCTGATGATTGCGGCTGCTCTGTTGACTTTTTCCAGAGCCAAGGCTGTGTTACATTGCTTCACATCACCGAAGGATGAGCTCTGCTTTTGTCAGTGGACACATGCCAACTTGCTCCAGCAGAGAATCTGTCTTGTTGGCTTAGGTTTCAGTATGGCTGGACTGATTGGTGTTGGAGGACGAGCTGACCCCTGACTCCAAATGAATGCAGAAATAGACACAGCTATGTATGCCCTCCTCATCTGCTTCACCTGCTTTCTGCTTCTTTCATTGCAGAAGCTATCTGCACATACAGACACCAAGCACGTATGAGGAGTTTTCAGTTGTTCTGGGAACTGAGGCTTGCTCTCTTCATTTCTTGGAGGATTCCCCTGTTCTCAGGAGATGCAGCACACGATGCTTTTACAGTGTTTGCATGAGTTGTTCCTCCTTGTTCCACATCATCAGGTTGTGTACTGACAAGGGGAGCATATGCTCTCAGCAGCATTCTGCTGTGGCTAAATCATATCCTGGGTCATCAACTCCAGGCTCGCAGTGTGTTCTTCCAGTTCCAGAGGGAACTCTTGTCTGCTTGCATTGTTCACAACCCTTGGGAGACTTGGACAAATCAGGACAACCATGTGCAAGACCCAGCATTGTTTTCTTAAGATGCACAGGCATTTGCTTTCTTATCTCCATTTCTCTCTGTGTGCGCTACAGGCATCTACTCAGTTGTGCAACATCTTGGAGAAGTAGAGCTCCTAAGCCACCACTTGAAGCATCTGTGCAGAACTTGGTTGCTTTTAATAGGACACTAAAAATGCAACCTATATTGATATCAGTCCATACTACAAGTGGTTAAACTTCCTGTGTTGTCACTGCCTTGGTAGTGTTTGGGAAGTCATTTCACACAGGTTGTGAAAATCTTTCCATGAACTTAAAAGTCAACATGTGTGAGACACAGGACTTTAACTGCATAATTTTAAGGTCAGCACCTGTAACAATTGGGGCCCTTTTCTTGTCTCTTTCTTTCTTCATTTTTTTTTTTAATTCAGCAGAAATTTTATTTTGCTTAATTGAAACCTTTCCCCACTTGCAACTTCAGCAAGCACATGCTGAAACAATTCCTGATGTTCAGTGACAGTTCTGTCCTAGACAATTATATCATCAGTAGACACATTTTTACAGTTTGTAGCATCTGTACACTGGAATGTTTTGGAGCCTGCCCAATGAAATATAGCGAAGTTGCTCAACCCTGGGCTTTCCATGCCAAAGGAGATCTGAAAAACCTTATCAGTCTAATTTTCTCAAGAATTTGGCTTCCACCAAGCAAAAATTTTGGTCCAAGTGGAAATTTTCTCTTTGCATGTTCCTGTTTCAGAGGATGTTTTAGGCTGAATCAACTGTGCTGTCCTTCATAATTAGAAAGGAGCAAGCTTGCTTGCATCTCCTTCTGTTTTGCAAATACTGCCACTTACTGTCATGCCGTATCTCCGGGCCTTCCACTGCAAGGCTGGAGGAATGTTTTGGACTGTCCAGATCTAAGTTTCCATGATATCTTCATCTTCACTTGGATTCCAGAAGTGCTTTGCCATGACTAGAGGTTTCACTCTCCCAGACGCTGTCCAAAAGTGTAATGAGAGACCTTCTCGACTCCTGTTACATTACAGATAACAAAGAGACATTAACTATTCCTGTTTCTGTTTCTGTGAAAAGAGCAAGCATTGGCTCAGTGTCCTGAGCTGTCCTGTAACCATTTTTGGACACGGTTTCACTGAGCTTCTTTTACCAGAAAATCATTACTTCCTTCTTCGAGTCAATTGGAATCAGCTTTTCATGGCTTGGGGACGTCACAAAGGTCATCCATCCTTTTTTGTTTTCCTTTCTTCTTTTCTTTCTTTTTTTTTGCATTCTCTCTCTCTCTCTCTCTTTCTCTTTCTCTTTCTCTTACTCCCCCGCTTTCCCCTCCTTCTCTCATTAGAAGGCAAAGCATGACTGTGGACCTCACATCCACACCACTGGTGGACCCTCTGTTTTCTACTTCCAGCTCAAAGCACAGCTTGTAATCATTATAAAATGATGGGGTATCTTCTGGGTGATTGTTAGAGGGAATCACATTCTGGCAGCCTGTGAAGGCGTGTAGATGCTCTGATGTTTGATATTCTTTTTCTTTCTGTCTGCTATAGCCATTTCCCTTCTGTTTGCAGGGCATTTCTTTCTTTGCAACTGCTCGTACCTATAGCCTACTGAATTCCCAGTCTGAGATTATCTCTTGTAGTTGTTGAAATTCCTGTTGGAGGCTGATAGACTTATTGCAGATTGACAATCCTGTCACTACAAACAACATCTGAGCCAAAACTTTGTCCTCTGTAATCTCCATGTCTCAAACTGAACTCCTTGCTCATTTTTTCTTTTTTTGTTTCACTGGCTTGTGAGATGAGATTGCCAACTGATATAAATAAACATATATTCACCAAAGTCAAAGGATCTATATTGGTTTATACCATTCAAAAGCCTAATACAAGGCCTTCAGGGAAGGAATCTGTCACACACTGAACTCAAAACACTGTTTTTTTTAGTGTGTGAAATCCCTCTTTGCTTCTTTTTATGTGTGTTTTATTTTCCTTCATTCCTCTCCTCTCCTCTCCTCTCCTCTCCTCTCCTCTCCTCTCCTCCCCTTGCAGGGGCAGAAAATCAAAAGCCAGTGGCTGAAAAAGTGGTGCTGTGCCTCATTTTCCCCACTCAACTGTGCAATTTGCTGGTTTAATCACCAAACCTTCCTGTCACTCCTAAGTTTCAGAGCCTCTGTTGGATCTTCCTGGCATGGTTATGCCAGTCTAATGACAGCCATTTAGCGCATATGGTTTCTTGCTCCATACCACTGAGCAGGCTGATCAAATCCTGAAAAACAGCTTTTCATTCTGTGACATTGTGCAGAGGAACTTAATCTACAATGAAAAACTGATTTGAGAGTGGCCCATGTGTGAAGAGAGATAATCAAAATCCTACCCAGCATGGAAATGACCTGGCACCCCAAAGGTTGAGTGTCTCTCATAGCATCTCCTGCATGCAGCAAGCTGAGGAGGAGGAGGAAGGATACACTGGTGTTAAAGGTAACACAGGGAAGTTTATATTGCCTCCTACCACTACCTATTTACCATTCTCTGAATCAACATCCCCCTTCCTTGGCTCCAAAATTAAGCCACAACTTTAAACTCCACTGTGTTTAAAGAAACAGGGGGGGAGAATAAGTGTCTGGGCCATTCTTCAGAAGCCCCGTGTAAACACTGGGTGACCCAGTCCTTGTTCTTTTCCTAACCTGGCTGAACTCTGGAAGCAAGCAATAAACAGCAAAGGTTAATTAAATCCATTTCTAAGTTTAACACCCCTGCTCCCCACCCTGTCCTAACCAGACTTTGGGGTCTGTGTGTTTTGGGCAAATATAACCTGGTTTGGATTTCAAAACATGATTTCAAGCTTCCTTTAGAGACAAAGAAAACTGATTCCTATATGCTAAAGGAGTCATTCAAAACAGGGAATCTAATTAGGGTTGCAGCAGCAGCTAATTTCACCACCAAAAAGAAATTTTGTGCACTAGAGAATGAAGTGCTAGTTCCGGGCAGCAGCACCAGACACTCAGTGTAATTATAATTTATATGGCCCTCACTGCTGTAGTAGTTAAGTGTTTGACAAGAACCAAGGGATTTACTCTGAGGTAGGGAAAAGTTTTCTTCTCTTTTACAGCCAGGGAACCAGAGATGAAATGACCTGCCCCACACTATTCAGTGGATTTGGCCAAGTCTCCCTAAGTGTCTCTTTAATGCTTTCAGCAGGAGTTTCAGACCCTTCATTTGCTCTTGCCTCCGCCCTGCCTGTAGCCTGTAGAGAAATTGTGATCCTGTTTTTAAATAGAGTATTGAAGGGAAGGAGCTGCCTTCCCCTCTGCAGCAGAGACATGTGTCCCAAGTTCAAACCACAGATTATTTGAGTAACAAAATTCCCAACAAGACATAGACAAATATTTCCCAGATTTCAGAAGGTGAAGGGCTCAGCTTCCAGTTCCCCAGGGACACCAGGCTGATTTAGCTGTATCACACCCCTTTTCTTGAGAACTCATACCTGACCCTTACCTGTCACCATTCAGGTGCATCATCAGGATGCCAGGTACCCAAGCAGGGTTAGATTTGAGTATGCTTGGCTTACAGAACTATACTATGGGCTGCCCTGTCTCCTTTTTTGGCTCTCCAAGACTTGTGCTCTTCAAAGTTTCTCTACAGGCCCAAGAGAATATTATTTCTTGCAAAAATAAAACAAAACAAAACAAAACAAAAAACCAAAAAAAGCCCACAAAAAACAAAGGAAAAGAAAACAAAAAAACAAAAAAAAAAAAGAAAGAAAGAAAGGAGCAGCATAGAGCTGGATTATCATTGGGAATGGTTTAGAAATGTTTTTTTTTGCTTCAATGAAATTTCTTCTTTAAGAAAACAAAAGCCAGGTTGCAAACCTACAAAAGAAAGTACTTTTTTCTGAAACTGAGACACTTGGTGTCTATGCTGAGGTGGCAGTACTGGCCAGAATTCCTTTGAGGCTGGCAAAGGCTGGAGAGGTTGCCCCTGCCCCTGAACTCCATTTTGAGTCAAGTGGGAAATGGGAAAAGATGCATGGCTTAGCAGTGGGGCCAAAGCAGCACCAAATCCAGCCTCTGGGCTGCTGTGGGAGGGCTGGGAGCCTTGCAGCAGGGCTGGGGGCTCACGTCCAGCACCTCAGGTCTAGCTGGGAAATGTGTGACACACGACCTTGGCGCTGAGGCTCCTGTCAGGCAAAGAGCTCAGTGCTGCCTGGGGCTTTTTCTGGGCCCCGAATCCTCCTCCTGTCCTGGGGGCTTCGCTCAGTCCTGGAGGCCAGCCTAGAGCAGCCATGTATGGTTTCACTTCTGCTGCCAGAGGATATCTGCTTTGCAGGAAGCTCTTACAATAACTCTGTAAACATGAATGAACATGTTTCCCTGATAATGTCAAGTTAAAAACCCCATATTTTTCTCTTCTTTAATGAGCAATTCTTGCCCTTCAATGTCCCTGGCCTGAAACATATGTTTCTACTGTTGGGTGACAGTGCTGTAATCCCATTCTTATATTGATTTATGGAGGCAGGGCCTGGAGCTGTGCAGGGTCGAGGCCCTGTTACATTAGACACTGTATGAGCTGTTAATGAAGGAGAC
This sequence comes from Polioptila caerulea, assembly GCA_013397295.1. Taxonomy (NCBI): domain Eukaryota; kingdom Metazoa; phylum Chordata; class Aves; order Passeriformes; family Certhiidae; genus Polioptila; species Polioptila caerulea. Next base: position 1,168,436 of record VYXF01007458.1, read on the forward strand.
AGTCTGTACCTCCAAGAAGAGGGACAAAAGATGAGAGGGGAAAATGAAGGCATGGTGGTCATATCTGGAAGGGAGCTGATGTCTCCTGAATCCTGGAGTGGCAGCCCAGCCACTGACATTGTTGCCCCTGTAAATATTCCAGAATTTCCATCAGCTTTGCTGTGGCTCTAGCTCTGGTGCCAGAAGACCCCAGTTTTCTACAGTTGTTTCACCTCATGGGTCAAGCAGCAGTTACAGAATGCACAAACACAGTAATGGATTTAAGTGACACATATGAACTTGATTATGGTTTCCTAAGAGGAAAGAATCACATCTTCCACTGTGCTTCAGGCATCATTCAGGGAGTACTTTTTTCCAGCTCCTCAGGTTGAGAATGCCTGTGTGAATATAACCACAGTGATGCACAGAACCAAAGGATGGATGGGTCCAGCAATTAAACAGAAAAATCTGCTTAAATAAATAAGCAAACCTTATTAAAGACCTCAGGACAGCTGCTGATGAGCTCTGCATGGAGCCCCAAGGATTAAGACTGTCTACTTCTTACATCTCTCACACGGACAGGAAACTGGAGCAGATGACAGAGCACAGAACACATTTAATGGGATCTTCTTCCTCTCCAAAAGGAGCAACACAAAGCAAATGGACCAACATTGGCTGCAGCTCATCTGCAGTCTGTGTGTGCAACAATGTGTGGGCCTTGTAAGGGCTCCTCCTTGAGGGGTGGGTTCTGCAAAGCATTTTGGTGGACATGAGAGCAGCCATGCTGAGCATCCATGGAGAGCAGCGCCCCAGCTGCCTCCTGCCACATGGGAACTGTCAGGACAATGTTGGCCTGCAAGTAATTCTTGATAAGCTGTGGGGACTGTGATGCAAGGAAGGAGATATGGCTAATTGCCCACCCCCAAACAAGGGCTGGAGTTTGCTATCTTTCCCCTTCCAAGAGCAAGCCTAACCCTCACCCTTGGAGAATCTTCCATGTGCTGTCTGTAATACACAGATCTGCAGCAGAACACAGACCACCCATGCCAGTCTTCTCATCTCTGACCAGCCTCCTTCACATATCTGTTTCTAGATGGCAGATGGAGGAAGAAAGAACAAGTACTCTTTACACTATGATGTGCACATGTGTTTTCTGCTCTCTTACTTATTCTAAACTCTTCCACTTTACTCCTTTACCAGATCCTTCATAATTCCAATAAATGTCAGGTCCAATCTCACTTAATGAAATACACACCTATTAAATGAATGAAGTGGGAAAACGGCCCACTCTGACTGCCTGCCTTGGATCCAAGCTGCAATGGATGGGTTTTTTCCATGCAATCAGATTATTTTTACCAGATCCATAGGAAATTTCCAGTAAAACAAACAAACTTTAAAAATCCTATGAGATCTCCAGCCCACTTTGAAGAGGAACCCTGAGATGTTATTCAGTCCTTGGAGCCATTTGTTTCACACGTGATCTCAAACACTAACTAAAGGCAACATAATATGATAGGTATTTACAACATATCCATTATCTTATCAGAGCTTCAGGTACAGCTGTAAATAGCCTGTTCCAGCTGGGCAGTCTGCTGAGTTAAATGGGTTCTACTCTTAAAAGCAGGAACTGGAAAACATGTCCCATTTAATCTGAGATTCACTTGCACCCGAGGGATGGAAACTCAAACAGCAGACCTCAGCTGCAGAGGAGGTCCATACTCCATGAAATGCCTCTCCCTCTATCTGATGCAGAAGGCTGGGCTTGCAATCATCATTCCACTCATCCGGGTGCTTTGTTGACAGAGTCCTGTTAGCAGCTCACCAAGCATAGAGAATTGCTGCTCCCTGGATGGAAGGCAATTTTGCACAGTCAGCCAAAGACAAAAGGGAATGTAAGGCTGAGGGTGGAAAGAAAAGAGACCACATTGGAAGTTGTTAGAAGAAAGGGAGGGGGTAGAGAGCTGGTGGCTGGAGAAAAGGGGAAAATATGAAAAACAAGACCAGAGAAAGTGCAATTGTCAGGGAAAATCTTTTCCACTGCTTCCCTGGCTGCAACCAGTCTGAACAGGACATAATGTTTACTCTTTGCACGCTGCCACACACTGTGTACCAGGTGAGAATGGCTGGTCTTCCCCTACAGGACCTCTGGCAGCAACTTGATCGTGCCAGAAGGAAACAAATCTGTTAAATCCCCATTCAGTCCAAAGGATTTTAAAATTCTTTTTAAGAGCCTGAAGTGTCAGAAATGGGTTGCATTGAGTCTGAGCTTATGTAGAAGGAAATGGTATTTCAAAGAAACAGAAGTAAGCAAGTTTGTTCTCTGAGGCACAAGAAATCAGCAGCTTAGAGATTACTCTCTGGCCCTTCAGAAGCATCCCAGAGACAACTGTGCAAGAGACCTACTGTCAGGAGATGATGTTGACCATTTTTTATCAGCTTGCTGGCTAAAACTGAGCCTTGCTCATTAATGGTTGGTTGGCAGCTGATCTGACAGTGAGTGACTCATGGTTACTGACCACAAGAGGAGGTTACTGCTAGAAGTGGGCTTAATTTAACAATTTGCACCAAAGATTTGGGAATTTTGTGAAACCAGCACTTGGAAGTGTTAACAAGCAGTGAGCCAGTGGTTGTGAATCTACTTAAAGATGCATACCAGGGCACAAAAACCAGTGCCAGAGTAAACAGAAAGCAGAGAACAGATTGGTTTGTAATAAGCATGGAAGCAATTGCAACAGAAAACAATGAGTCTGACAAAGGAGATTTAGTTACAAACCTTCAATAAAAGCATCCCATCTAACAAAAGTATGCTGCTTTTGGCAAATAACAAAGACATCCAAAACCAAAGTGTATTATTGCACAAATGGCTGAGGGGACAAAGACTTCAAACTGATCAGTCTGATGATGAGACAAAACCTGTAGTTCTTCAGGTACCCAGCCTGGCAGGAGGAGAGGCTTCTTTGTAATATTGAAGTGGAACAGATGCACTTGAATTCTAAAATACTGTCACAGTACCAGAGAAGATTTCCTACTTTTATAATTAAGACAAAATGGTAACAAACTCAAATTTGATCACACAGGACACAAAGGGTCTATGTTGCCAATCTTCACTGGGTGCTTACAGAAGAGCAAATGCTAATCAGGACATAGAAAGTGAAGAAAGACCAAGTCACATGGTATCTGTAACTTCACACTTAACTGATGCAGCATCTCCTTTCAAAGAGCTGGTGGGTGGCCTTTAATGCTCTGAGATGGATTACAAACAACATACTCATCGATGAGAATACACAAGTGATGGACAAACTGTGTACAAGAATTGGCCACCAAGGACAGAGAGAGAGAGAGTAAAGCTTAGCTTAATTTTGAGTATTTGCTGAGTTCTAGCAGCTTGGCAAAGAGACATCTACAAAAAATAAACCAAGCATTTCCTCCCCAGTTTGAGATGGTGAGGGTAGTGCCAAAATTTCGTGATGGGTTGAAAATGGCCCACAGCTGGATGTGGTGGTCCAACGCCTAGCAAGTAGCTGAGGAAAGGGAATGACAGAGACATCCATGAGAAACAAGGGCAGAGCTGCTCATGGGGAGAAGTAAGCCTCTCAAAAAGTAAGATTATTGTGCAAAGAGAGGAAGCAAAGTTTTTTCTGTAAGGGGGAATGGGTCACCTCTGAAATGCAAGCATGTGGGAGGAAGGCATTTTAGGAGCTCAGGTACCAGGGGAGGTGACCTCTTGCCATTCATTTTGCTTCTTATGTAAGATGAAATGACATCACTGCAGGGACAAACAGCTTTTGTACTGTGTGGCAATGTCATTTATGTAGCCAGCTCCTGCTGCCGGCAGCAGACACTTGGGATTTGAACTCACGGTTGCCGGTGAAAGGTCTGGACTGAGAACACCAGTCTTCCACAACGGTCCCTAAGAGGAGGTACAAAGCTGTATCCCTCCCATGACATACATACTGAGTGAGGGGTTTCCCTCAGCAAAGGTGGCTCATGCCTCTAAGGTCAGTTGCAGAGCAGAGTGGGTGGTCAAATGGGAAAAACAGGAGAACAAGCTGTCGTATTTCGCCTCCCTCACGCCCTGCCTGGGGCTGACAGGGTCATTAGCTGGCCTCTGTCCTGTGCTGTGGGTCTAACCTTAAGCTTGTGCCTTGCAAAAGGGTTTGAGGGGGCTTCTTGAAGTCTGTGGGACTTTAAGATAGTGGGGCAAGTGGGGTTGGATAGATATGAATACACATCTGTCAGGACTGTGTCTGAGTGAGGGTGTTTTGGGGTGATGGCATGGCCTTGATCTAGAGTTGCACCTGGAGTGGAAGGGTCTCTCACTCCTCTCTGAGAGAAGGAAGAAGGTTCGTGCATGCAGGGCATGGCAGGGAGAGGCACTAAGGTAATTGGCAAAGGGTGGCCAAAGCATGAAAAGGGAGCTGTGTGGTGGAGCCAGGATGACGTATGCCTAAATAGTGAACATCAGCATGTAACACAGTCAGGTCCTTCATGGGGTAACACAGGGAGCTCTTTTAAACACACACATACATGCTAGCCCAGAAAGAACAATTTATGGTTGTGCCAGACTCACGTCTGGGCTTCTCATTAAAATTAATGAGGTAACGTCTCTGAGGCATTCTGAAACGGATGCTGCCCAGAGAGTGCGGGAAAGACCTCTGCCGCTTTGAAATAGCTACTTAGCAAAATCAATTGCAAATTTTAATTTCCACAGATGTGCATCAAACTCAGGCCAGGAGCATCAAAGACTACTGTCTAAACTTATATGCAGCTGACCTTTCTTCAGACACTTTGGTTACCATGACCAGGGTTGAATGGCCAGAAGTGAGTGATGATGTAACAGGAGAATGCTGTTCAGTGGCTCATCCTGATGACTACCTGCCCCCTGGAACTGAACCTACAAGTCCTCAGTCTCCCTATTTGTCTGTTGCCTGCAAATAGCTGTGAAACTCACAGCCAAAATTGGTGTCCTGCTCCATTCCCTCCTTTCTCTTCTTTCGTTTTGTGAGCAGCTTCTCTATGAAGAAAAGGACAGCTTGTTTTATGCAGCAAATCTGCAGTGCAGACCTTTACTACTTGACTGAAACTAATAATTCTTCCATGGCAGCCAAAATGGGTGATCATGTGACGAAATATTTTTACCATTTTTCCCTCTGAAAGATTCTCTTTTTTTTTTTTTTAGTGCCTTATGTTAAAGTTGCAGAGTTGATCAGTCAGTGAGGAGATGCCAGGCATAAGGAATGTCTCTATCTTGTGCTCAAGAGACATTCTGCGGCTCTCTGGTAACGTGAGCACATACGGTATTTTTGGTGTGACCTCTACCTCCCTCAGCACAGAGGGCTGGCTGACCTGGGAAGTAATTGGGCTCTGGAGAAGAAAGCTGCTCTGGGCCAACTGCCAGCAATGTCACTGGTGTGGCTGTCATGGCAGGAGCAGCGAGTGTCTGGTAGACAAGACAGAGAGATGTTTTGCTGGAGAAACAGATGCTCTCTTCCTTGTCTGGGCAGCAGCAGAGCCCACTCAAACTTCTCTGTCTATCACTCACTGTGTGTTGTGGTTTTTGCTGTAGACAGTATTTGTGGCAGTGCTGAGCACGCATACCTGCAGGGGAAATCAGTGGGAGCTACACACTGAATATCTAAAATGCTGTAATCTTGCCCACAGCTTTGGGAAATTAAGCCCTGGGTGCCTTCATTTTGGCATCCACAATTAGCGAGAAGCTTCTGGCAACTTTGATCTCTCTTTTTATGGAGTAGCATCATCTCCTCTCCCATGCATGTTGTAAAGAAACATGCATCATTTTTTTTAAGCTCTCTGACTTGAGGGTAAGATGGCGAGGTAATTCAGTAATGATGTTTACAGGGTTGCTTGTGGAAAACAGGCCTGCTGGCCACACACCAGCTTAGAAGGACAAATATCTGGTCTGAGGAAACACCCACACAGTTGTAGCAGCAAAAGAACTATGGAAAGAGAGTTTGTGTCCATGAGATTAAGTGCTGTACAATGCCATGTGCTCAAGGTTGCCATAGGAAGTGTGTAGACCCCAACTTTTGATGGTCAGGCTTTGCTGGATGTGTGCTTGTTTAATGCAGTTGTTTGTAAGCCAGACTGTAAGCAGGCAAAGGGTAAACTTCCATGCTGGAAAGACATTGCCTTTTCTACCAGCTGAACATCTTCCCCATGCCTTCTCCCTATCTGAGCTGCGACATGATTTATTGTTACTTGAATCATAGAATAAGTGGCTTTGTAAAGGAAGTCCTTAATCAAGATATCCTCTTCTGTATTTAACAGTCTTAACTCTTCTTGTGCCTGCAGATTGGCTTCTTGACTACTTGCTAGTTTGTTTCTTTTGTCTCAGTCTCCATTCTACTGCATGAAAGGAACAGATTTTGAAGCTTATACTTTTCCAATCCATGTATTTCAGGAAATGGAAGACCCTCGTGTCTCACTTCCTGCATATTTTCGAAGATAGCTCAGGGCCTCTTCGACATGATAACAGCAATTTCATTTAAACTGAAGAACTATCTTGAAATATTTATCACCAGTATATATGAGCTTCATTTCGTATTAAACAGGTTGATAAAATAAAATGGATCTGCTTTGTTTAAGTGTCCTGGATAGTGCTGGGGTGCTTCAGGCACAGGTTCACCAGCTGGACAAGGGAGGGCATTGTCCTGCTCTGCTCTGGGCTGGGGCAGCCTCGTCTTGAGTCCTTTGTGCAGTGTTGGGTGCCACAATATAAGAGATTAAACTATTAGAGAGCATCCAAAGGAGGACAATGAAGATAGTGAAGGGCCGTGAGGGGAAGCCATGTTAGGAGCAGCCAAGGTCACTGCGTCTGATCAGCCCAGAGGAGACTGAGGAGAACCTCATTGCAGTTACACCTTCCTCATGAGGGGAAGAGGAGGGACAGGCACTGATCTCTGCTCTGTGGTACCCAGGGACAGGACCTGTGGGAAGGGCCTGAACTTGTGTCAGGGGAGGGTCAGGTTGGATATCAGGAAAAGGTTCTTCACCCAGAGGATGGTTGGGCGCTGGAACAGGCTCTCCAAGGAGCACAGCACCAGCCTGACAGAGTTCAAGAAGCATTTGGACAATGCTTTCAAGCACATGATGTGACTCTTGGGGATGATCCTGTGCAGGGCCAGGAGTTGGATTCAATGATCCTTATGGGTCCCTTTCAACTCAGCATATTCTGTGATTCTTTGATTCTGTTATTTTCCATTCCTGTTGTGAGTGTAACATCTATTTACTTAACATTTAATAAGAGGCAAGAGAGAAATCTCTGCTACCCCCTGTAGTCTGAATGTTACTGAACCTTATCCTGCTTCTTCAAGCTTATGAAGAGATTAACAGTATCAGACACATGGAAGCCTACAGTCATCTGATTAATAACCCATAATAATGCAATAATGCTTGAAAAACAGAAGCATTTCCTGATTTCCTAACCCAAGTCAGTACAAATAAAATTGCTAGATAACAGGAAATGATGGAGAGATAAAAGTGTTCCATCTTCTCAACCGAAATCAACTGGTTCTTGTCCTGGCTCTGGTATTCACAGCATCAGAGAGCTTGTGCCCCTTTCTGTTTCCTCTGCTTCTGTTCTTGTGTGTGCAGCTGGTCAAGTCCTCAGTATCCCTCTTTCCTCTGGGAAACCTATTCTTCATCCTCCACTGGCTGGTGTTTTCCTCAGTCTTTTCTTCAGGTGTCCTTCACCCTCCTCATCCAAAGATCTGTCTATCAACTAATCTTGATGCATTTGTCTGTAAATCTTGTTATGTTAGAACACCTTTCTTCCCTTCCCCATCAGACCCATGTATTCACTGTAGGAATTTCTAGTGTACTGCTCTCGTCTTCCCTGAGCTGTGAAAGGTGGTATTTCATGGCAGCAGCCACGCCACTGTGTCAGATTTGAGGATGACATTATCTCCACAGCAGCTCATGGTGTCATCCTCTTTTGGTTTCTCACTGCTGCTGTCCTAATCTCCTCCTTTCCATCCTTCAAGCAAATAGAACCACTTTCTCCCATTCTTTTTCAATCTTTCCTCTGGGCTCAGCACTTCCCTGTCTGTCAGATGTGACCAACAGCAGGATGTGTCCATCCACAGCCTCTGACCATCTCACAGCACACAGTGCCTTGCCTGCTGCAGCAAGACCACATGCCATGGAGGTGACAGAGTGCCCTCAGACCCCTCCACAGTCCCCGGTGAGCACATGGGATTGTTCACCTACCCTGACCCTGGGCTTGCTCTCCAGAAGCAATCTTCAAGTGAGGAGTTACCAGCATCACTGCATGGCTCCTGCTCAAGCCTGGTGAGATGCTGAGCACAGCTACCCTGGCCACACTCATCCCTCAGCCCTGCTGTCTGTTTTGGGACTGGACTTGTATGTTCTGCTCCCTCTGACCCATCCTCAGAGACATTCCCCTAGCACAGAGTGCCCAGTTGCCCTGGCCGGTTCGATCTGATGAAAGAATCAGGACGTGTTTTCAGAACCAGAGGGAAGGAGGAGGAAAAATTAGGGGATCAGTATTCAGCTGTTTTGTTCCTGTGCAGCTGACTTAAGAGAGAAATCCTCAGGCTCTATCTGCAGAGCAGCAGATCTACACCTCGGCAACAGTCCAGGACCCATGCTTGATTATTTCCTCTTTGAATAAGTGCTCTGGCATAGGGGTGTGGATGCTGGCAAGGCATCTGGGGAAGGATCTTGGATATAACAGCAGCCCAGATTCCCAGGGAGAATAAGTGTGTGGACTGTTGTGTGGCAGGGCCACAGGCTACAAAGAGCACTTGTGGCTTTGAGTTGAAGACAAACAGACCCCAAAAAGCATTCTGGCTGATGTGTCCACATCACTAGGCCAGCACCACTGGCAGGGGAGCCAAACAGCAGAAATCATGCCTTGGTTGTACTGTCAGTGCCATTGCCATGGCACCCAGACACCACATGCATTCCAAGGTAGAGGACTAGAGGCAATTTGGGGGGTAAATACTGCTTTCCCTGAGGAGACGATGATTCGCCTCTTAGTGAGCTCCCGCTAGAGTGTTCTTGTGGCTCAAGTTCCCTGGGATTCAGGTTCTGAACCCTGCTCATAGTCGGGCTCAAACCCTGTTATACTGCCCACTGCCCCTCTCCTCCCTCCTGGAAGAGGTGTTAGTGGGAGTGATGATGACAGGCATTGGCTGGAAATACTTGTCTAGTCACCCCACAGCTCTGATTCCTGGTGGTGGGCACTGGGGACCAGAGCATGCCACAGAGACCTATTAATCTGCTCAGCTGTTTCTGGGATGACCTGCACAAGTGCATAGGCAATGGTCAGCAGAGATCACGAGACACCCTCTGGACTGAGACAGGCTGCCAGAACAATGAAGCATACTAAGGTTAGTGACTTTCTCAAGCCAGTGGCTGGGAGACATCCAAGGAATGCAATGAGAATAGGAGTCTTCTGGGAAGCTGCCAGCAACCTAGTATCACATGCCTACACGATGCTTAATATTCAATACGGTGCCTCTGGCCATCCACTGCCAAGCAAGGCCTTCGACCTGGGGTCCAGGTCTTTTGTCTGCAGAGAGTCTGGGCTATTATCAATTTTGTTGAATGCATCTTACCTGAGGCTGACAGCACCTTCTTCCATCCCTCCAGTAGCTCCTTTTTACACCATTGCATTATTGGGCAACGGTTTTGCTAAATCATGAGATTACGTAAAATGAAATGCATGTTTCTGGCGTTTGAAGCTCTTGAAGAGAGTTTAATATTTTGACACGGATGTGCCTGAATACTTGATATCTGCATCAGAATGAAAAAAGTTCTTGCCTTTCAAACATGCTTTTGAAGTCTTACTATTTCTGTCCAGACCTGGGTGCCTGAACTGTGTTTTTTATGTTTATAAGGGGCAAGAGCATAGATTTCCAGGAAATAAGCTTCAATAAACAAAGGCTATCCTTATCTATTACATGATGGTCCTGGTAAATACTTAGTAAACCTAGAATATTATTAAATACAGGCTAGGTGAGGCATTTGCTTCCTTTTGTTAGGCTGTGAATGACAGGTTATTCTTCTGACAGCCCCAGGACATTCAGGATTATGAAATTGTGATCTCTACTAAATACAGAGACAGGAGATATCCAGAGAAATGCCTCTAGCGGAAGCTTTTGGTCTGGTCACACTCATTTACTTTTTAAAGTACTTTCAAGGCATTAAAGCACAGCATGAGCAAAAAAAAAAAAAAAAAGAAAAAGAAAAAAAAATTCTTAGCTGTCTTGGATCAGAGACTACAGGTCCAGATGGTTTTTATGCAGGTCTCAGCAGCACAGGGTCCAACCTCCTAAAGTTCCTTTCACAGAAATAATACAGATAAGAAACACTGCCTAATGGGATGAGATTATAACATCCAGGAAAGCTGGTGGCTGCCAGAAAGAATCATTGGCAAAATCACAGCTATAGTGAAGAAGGATTAGAACAGCAAGTTTTATAAGATCATGTGTTTTTCTAGATCTCTGATAAAATTCCCGCAGAAAGAGTTAATTAAGCTCCGCCAGAGGCAACAGAGAAAGAGAAAACCATGACAAAGTGTTGTTGTTAACTTCAACAGTCAATATGTCATAAAAAGGGTGAAGTATTTGTAAAATTCTGAATGACAGAAGTCCACAAGGTGTGTCATTTTAAAATAGACTCAGGAGCACAAACAGAGCCCGGCACAGTGTTAACAGAGTTCATGGAAAGTAAATGGAGTAAAATCCCATTGCACAATAGAAGGGTATCCAGAGTGCGCAGTCCTGTCAGCCCGCCAGCAGTGTGAGATTTGGGTATGTTACAAAGAAGCCGTGCCCTATAAATATGTGGATGCTGCTTCTGTGTGGGTAGCCAGCTCTAAAATAAGGTAAGGACTGGGCACAATTAAAGGAACAAAGGAAAATGGGCTTGACAAAACCTTTTTTATAACAGACCACAGGCAAGTTTTCTCAGGTCCAGGATTATTGCACTCAGTTGCAAAACAACATTCATATTAATACCTAGAAAAGCTCCACTTATGGTCCTGGCTGGACTATGGGGCAAAAGAGAGATTGAGAAAGAGGGAGAAATCAGAAAAATTCCAGAGACTTGGGAAATTACAGAAAACCAGTTTTCACAAAGGACTTCAAGAGAACTGAGCCTGTGCTTAAATCTGAGATAATTGAATGCTATAACATCACGACACTGTATCCCCACGGTGCAGCTCCTGTGAAGCCAGCCCAGCAGGCAAATCCTCAGGCTGGCTACTGTTGTGTTTGCTTCAGTGATGCGAGTGCTTCCCAGCATGAGGTCACAATGAAGCTCTGAGAGAGACATGCCAGCTCACAGATCCCATCTGCCCAAACTCCACTACCTCCTATTGCTAAAATTATAATCTGGCTGCTAGTGAAGAAACCTTGTGAATAAGCAAGTATTTGGTTATTTCCTTTGGGCTGTTCACTTCTTGCATGTAGTAGGACCTCATGTGTATTATTGTCATTGTTTTGGATTGACACTTTCCCCTTTTGGCAAGTTTTGCAGTGAACTCAAGAGGAAACCAGGAAAGCCATTCTCAGATTCTACTTAAAAGAAGTCTTAGTCCAGGACAAACTGCTAAAGGGAAAATACATCAGAATGTTGATTTTAAGAAAATCAGTCAATGTCAAATTCCAATACAAAAGGACAGATGCTTTGATGTTGGTAAACTAGTTCTTGGTCCTTAGATGGATGGAACTACAGGAATACACAGCATTATTATTAATCTAAACACTGAGTTATCCAAAGGCATAAAACAATGAAGTACAAAGGGGGATGCCTCAGAACTTTCTTGCAAAAGCACACCAGTGCATCACTTCTGAATGTGCTGGGAAAGCTGTTGACCTTCTCAGGCATGGGACGGCTGATGCAATTCACATGAGTGTTCCTTAGCTCAAGGGCTCTTTATCCCAAACATTGAATTTACAAACTGCTTCCCAATAAACAGAATAGGAATTGTGTGAGCCTTCTTAGTTGAGAAAATGAACAAAACTCAGAGGCAAAAAAGAGAAGAAAGAGACCAGTGACTTCTTTATGACATTCTGCCTTAGGACTGGTGCTGTGGTCTTTAAAATTATATTGCAAATGTCTGTGCACCTTTGGAGTGTCTTAGCAGTCCTGTGCATCTGTTGGAACCCCAGCAAAACTGAAATAATGCTGGGAGACCAGTTCACCACCTTTCACCCCCTCCATCTACCATGCTCTTCTGCTTGATGGCTCACCTTTGAACACCTCAGTAACAGGGAGCCTACACACAAATCCTCACTACAAATCCAGAGAAACCCACGCACCAGTGTCACACTCAAGTTTCTGAATTGCTGGGGTCCCATTTGTTCTTCTGACACTTCACAGCCTCCTGGGAGCCTGTCCAGGAGGTTCCTGACAGGGACCAGAGAACCTGTCACCAGAAAACACTTCCCAGCCTGTGCCAGAGGTACATGGACTTTTTTTCCCTGCTTGCACTGTAGTGTTCGCAGTCCAATTTACAGGCTTCTCTGAGCTATTAGTAGTACAGTCGATAAGCCAGGGAACATTACAGAAGCTGCCCCCTGCATCTGTGATTTATGCTTCTTGCTAAATATAAAGCTCCCAAGGCTCGGCACATCAATATTTTGGAATGGAACACATGGAAATATTTGATGGACTGGGGAGAACAGATCCCTGTGACCAGTCAGTCACACTTGCCCTTTTGTGAGCAATCTGTCTTTCCCTGCAACAGGCAGTGGGATTTGGGCACAACAGCTGGAGTTTCAGTATCCCTGCATGCTTTATTCATGAGGGAGCCTGGATTGCAGCCATCCAGACACTGACCATCCGCAGATGCAACTGTAACATCAGCAATGCGAGAGCCTCTCTAAACTCTGACAGGCTGTGTGGAGCACATACCTCCTGCCCCTGACTTCATGTGCTGCATCATAGCCCCAGAGGGTTCCTTGGGAAACAGGTTGTCCTACAGGGGCTTCAGGTCTTCTCCTGGCTGTGCACTGGGATGGTGCCTGCTTAGCTGAGAGGCTAATGATCCCAGTGTGGCTCTTTGGACTGCATCTCTGTAAGAGTAGTAAAAAGCCCAGGAATTCCCAGTCCTTGTATAATGGTGTGGATCTGGGACATGAGGAGCTGAGACGTATCCATTCAGGGAAAGGAAGAGTGGCCAGTGAATAACAGCCAGTGGGAATGGCTCCCTGGATGGCAGAGGGCAAGCAGACCATCCAGTGTGTGCACACAGCTTTTTGCGTGCCAAACTCTTATATCCCAGCTGCTGTAAATCATTTTAGCTCTGCTGCAGTCAAGGGATTTTTTCCCAGCTGAGAATCTGCTTTTGGGTGGAGCTATGCCAGCTCTGCATCACCCTGGACATGGATCTAACAAGCAATGTTTCAGATCTACCACAGAGGTACCCAGTATTTTGGACAAATCTCTCAACACAGCACTCGTTTTATCAGTCCAGGGTACGTTGTTTTCATCAGAGAGGAATGTAGCAGAGGAAAGGCGTGTGGCATTTTTAGCGTAGCAGGTCTATCTGTGTGGCAGATGTCCTCTGACCTATCAGACGCTCTGGCTCAACCACAGTTTAGGAACATCAGTCAAATAGAGTGTATTGCGGAAAACACACAAAAGGTCTCAAAATTCGCAAAAAAACCCTCAGAACAGCAGCCCTTTTCAGAAATGCTTTCACAGTTCCCTTTTGTGTGTTTTTTAGCATCTAACATTTATTTTGGAGTGGGGCACAGAGGTGGATTGGCTGCTTGCCTGCCTTCTGGGATGGAGAGTTTTGCATAAAAGGAAGGAGAAAGAGAACATCAAAACCAGATTGAGAAGAAAACAAAGTCACCTTTTTGCAGTGAATGCTTATGGTTTTCTGCAAGTTCAGATTATAGAAGTTATTCTCCAGCTATTGCTATTCTGAATTTGTCCTACTGAATAGCCTGGTGGAGTGGCCATGTAAGAATGCATATGCTTGTTCTCACAGAAAGAAGATTGAATTTTACCATGAAGTGGGAAACAAAAGATGTATGTAGCTAGTTCCGTTGTGTGTAAACCATCAGGTACTGGTTTTCTTGCATGAACCTCCATAATACTGTGTATGAATCGCTGCTCCCTGACACACAGGTTCAAGCCAGCAATGCAAGCCTATTGTTCTGGCTGATTGAATTCCTCCAATGCATTTAATTCTGCAGCATACCAGAATGTCTCTGAGATAAGGGCTGGTTCAGCAACCGCCCTGGCAGGGGAAAGTCAGATTGCGGCTTGGAATGACAGCCCTGGGAAGGAGGGGGGCCTCGCCGGAGTGCTGGAGCATAATAGCCTCTTTCTGGTCATGCAGCCTAGTGCTCAGTGGCCAGACAACTGCCACCTCCTCTAGCAGGAACACGTGCACTCTGTGTCTGCATAAGACATACTACGACTGTGGGACATGTCCTAACACCCTGAAACTAACATCCTGGCTTTTGAAAAGCACCTGTCACTAGCGTAAAAAAAGGGCCAGAAGCCATGAGCACCAAGTACAAGAAAGCAAGACTTGTGCAAGCTATGGCTCAGTCTGGATTCCCTCAAACTAGCAAGGGATTTGCTAAGTAAAATTCCAGTAAGGCTCAGTCTTTCTCTTGGAGAGTTGTACCAAATCCTTGTAATGAGCCTTCACCGGAGGAGTTCATAAAGCTGCTTTCTGTTTGTTGAGTGGGAAGTATAAAGCCAGGGAATCAATAAGCAGAGCTCCAAACTTTGATATAAAATGCCTGGTTTCCTCCTATGATGCCTATAGCCTGCATTTTGGCCTGGGCGTTTGTTGCTCTAAGGCTTGATGAAGCCTCCTGTTCCATTTTCCTAGGCAGCAATCTGCCAGACAAAGCAGGTACAACTTCATCTCAAAAACATCAGACAGAAAATCATACTGTGGGCAATGCCAAACTGGTGAGTTTATACACCCATCTCTGTTTCAAGTCACTATGATTAGATAAAAATATGCCCTCTTCATGAGTTGGCTTTGCCTGCCAGGTCATGAGAAACAGCCAGCAGTTGCACTCTTCAGTAAAAAGTGCAGAAGAAGGAGACCCCTTCAGACACCAATAGCATTCATAGCATGCTTCATAGCATGCACATGTGGCATAGAAAAGACACACAGGGTTTTAAGGTCAGAAGGGGATCATTTCATTTTAATGCATACATGCCACAGGCTACTGAGCAACCTTGAATTTGCATGCTCAGATTGCAGAGGAGCTTTTAGAAAACAGACAACCTTGATCAAAATATTTTCCACAGAGGAGAATCCATCACAACCTCAGCACATCACCCCAGTTGCTAGTTGACTGCTGCCTCTCTTCTAGTTTGACTCTCTTTGCCATATATAAGGTCTCACTTTTTCTTCACAGGCTTCTCATTCTAGTGGATAATGATCACCTTTCTTTTCCCCTAAAGACATCAATCATTTTTTTTCTTTATGCAGCTCACTGTAAGTGCCAGCTCAATGTCCAAGTGTGAGATCCATCTAGTCTAATAAGTCACTGAAAATTAAAACTCTGGTCTGACCCAGTTTTCTGGCCTGCCTCTAAGCTTTGGAGAAGTATTGGCTTTTTTAGATGGTAATTTGTCATGCCTAGAACAAATGTCACACCTCTCTAAGGACGGGTGAGACTTAATTATTAATGGACTTATGTCTCCTTCCAGGCTATCAATAAAAATGTTAAATAGCAGAGAGTCTAGGGCTGGAGGACCCTGGATATCTGGAGGAATTCTCAGGAAATTTGTGAGAAAGAGCACCCCATTTAGAATGACACTTCAAACCCTACTGTTAATCGTTTCAAGGGTGCCTTGTATTACATATTTCTTTAATAAAAATACTGTGTGATACCAAGCCAAATGCGTCACAGAAGCTTAGGTGAATCACATCAACTCTTCCTTCCACTGACTGAGCCTATAAATCTCCTAAATCTGAGATTACAGCCTAAACTGACACATATTCCCTTCATGGCCTTGTGGGTCAACAGCAAGGGAAGGTACTCCTTTTAGGAAATTGTCTTCTGAGCACTGAATATGCCATCTTTGTCTTTTGAATGAAGACTAATGGTGTTCAAAGCCAGTGTGCAAAGCATACCTCTGTGTACTTACATTTATTATATTTCCCTGAAAAGACCAACCTGTGGCCTCAGGTCAATCACATGCTCCTGATTAGAGAAGGCAGTACTTGGGCAGCTGGTCCTTAGGGACAGAGGTTATTCAGATGCAGGATCTTCTTCTGTTCTGAGAGGCCAAGAAAACCTTCCGAGACACAGGTCTGAGTGAAGTCCAGTGGGTGTCCCACCAGACAAAACTCAATCAGGGGTATTCCATTACAAACTTCTTTCTCCTATCCAATGTACCATATATTCAGTTTCTGCTTTTATTATCTTTTTTCTCCCATGATTGGTTGGTTGGGTTTTGTGTATTTATATTTGTTGGGGCCTTGAATGCACTATTCTGAAAACAGTTCATTGTTTGGAGGCAGTTGAGTCCTGCAGTTCACATATCATCAACTCACAACTTCACATCTTGTTAGACTTTCCTTTAAGCCCGGGAATGATTGTGCTGTTAGACTGAAGAAAAATGTCAAGAGGAGCATCTGTCCTTCATTTGAAGATATCAAGAGATAGAGAATCCAGAACCAGCACTGGCTCCTTGGTAGCTAAGCACCCACACTGTAATCCAATTAATCTGGCTTCAGCTTTCAGTTCCTTGATCTTCCTTTCCCTATGGTTTACAGAGACCTTGTGTCTTTAAATCTTCTCTCACTCTGGCTTTAGATAGGCAAAATAAATGGAGCTCTATAAGAAAGATACTGGCAAGCTGGCAAGAGTCCAGCAGAGGACCACTGAAATAGCTGGGACATATACGGTGTGTGAGGAGAGCTTGAGAGGACTGGGATCACTCAGCTTGAAGAAGGGAAAGCTGAAGAGGAGTTGCTTGTTGTTTTCCACTCTCTAATGGGTGGTGGAGACAGGCCTCTCATGGGGGGTCTCAATAGCAGAATGAGAAGCAACGCTGCAAGTTGCAGCAGGGGCATTTTCTGTCTGTGCGCATAAAGATTTCATGGTGAGGGGAGACAAAGCACTGGAGATTAAGAGAGATTTTCAAACCTGGGGCAGAAAAGGCCTCAAGAAACCTGCTGTCCCCAGCAGCATAGTTTTTTCTTAAGTAATACTATATAAGAAAATTTTCTACATCTGTAGAGACCTCTATGTTGTTTTCTTATGAGCACTGTCCCTCAAGATTTTAGCATCTTCTAAAAACTGCGAGCAAAATTGACTGCAGCATTCTTACATTTTTTGAACAGAGCCACAGAAAGATCACCTTCTATGAGTCTTTTTATATCTCAAGGGATTGTATTAGCAATGAGAGCCCTTGACTGAGGACATTAAGTTGTCCTCTTCTCACCCTTAATCATTTTCAGAATCATCCCTTTCCTGAATGTCATCTCCAAGCTGTTATGAGCAGCTTATTCTCTCTAGATGAATTTATTAGCATTTGCTTCACTAAACATGTGCTGTTTGAAGGGCCTAATTTATCAAGGGATACAGCCAGGCAGTGTGATTGCCATGCTTTCCACACTATTTACCCATCTGCCAATCTTTGTGTCATCAACAAATGATTACCAGAGGTAATTTCAAGCTTCCGGCTCATTGATGAAAATGTTGACTACCACTCTCACCAGCGACACATCCTCCTTCAGCAAGAACTCTCTGCTGACAGCTGCTTTAAATCTGTCAGTCACTTTGTCCTTCATGCCACTTCACCTGCCCTTTCCTGATGTTTGGTTATGCTAATTTGTAATCAGACTGTACGTGGTTACACTTCATCAGGGACTATCATGTAATAGTTGACTAGTGACTTTACTGGCTGTACCTGTGAACTCATCAGAAGAGCAGTACTATATTTATTCAATGAGACATACTTTCCACAGCACCATGTTATAGGAATTAATTGCTTTTTTTGTTGTCCTTTTATTCTTTATCAGTTGAGTCTCATGTCAGTTTTTCCATTTTGCTTGGACTGAGGTTCAGGTAAGTGATCTGCAGTTACCTTGCTCATCCAGATTGTCCTGTTTGAACTGGCATTGAACTAACGTTCCTTCCATTTTCTGGGCTCTCCATTTCACAAGATGGTTTCAAAATTAATCCCAACAGACCTCAGCTAACAATTTTGTGATTCCTGAATGCAGATTATTTGGTCTTGTGGTTTGCAAGCGCTTTGTCTATAAGGGACATTTAACTCCCAAAGACATTTAACACCAAAGCAGGAAGATTCACTGAATTGCTTCTGATTCATGTTATCACTTCTGCTTTTGCTATCTTCATCCAGTAATGAGACTGAGTGGTTGTTGCAGTTTCCTGTGTTCAGAATATCCTTTTGAAAACATCCTTCTGTTGCCTTGGGTCCTGCTGACCATGTACTTTACTCTGACCATTTTAAACCTTCAGATTTAAAATAGTGGAGTCTGAAAAACCTGTTCTTTCCTCATCTGTTTACTAAAAATTCTTTTTTTTCCTTGTTACTACCCTCAATCTTACCACAAAGCTTTAGACTAATGTTGTGCTAGTTCTTTTTTTTTTTTTTNATATCTACTTTTATTCACAATTTTTTCATATCTGAGTTATTCCTTGCAATCTAGCTAATTCTTAGTTGTCTTTGAGTATGAAAACTTAGCTCTTTTGAGGACCTGGTGCACATATAACTGTTAAGGACAGTCGTTATTTGCCCATATTAAGTATAATCAGGTAATATTCACTGTTCCCTAGACAACTGTCAACTTTCAGAACAGTAATTCATTCATCTTTGTCAGAACAAAGTCCAGAAATGTTAGAACATGATGGCCCCTTGTGTTAGAAAACAGACTACAGTTTTCCCCAAATCAGGATGCTTTCTCAGTGGCTGTTTGGCGCTTACAGTGTACAGAAGTCCCCTGGAGCACTGTCTTTCTTTCCTTGCATTTCTCATGGAGGCTGTGGACTAATTCCTATTCTATGGCCTGCTTTTATGGCATGATTCACACAGTCCATTTTCACCAACTCTATCTTTCCTAAGCAGGTCATAACCAGTTATTTTAACATTCCGATCATGCAAATTGAAACCAGCAGATTTGAGTAATGCTGATTATATCACATTTCTTCTCACTAACGAGAATTTCCAATTGCTCTTGGTTCGACCCAGACAACTAACGGCTGCATAAAATCAAATGGAAAACGTCTTCTGTTCACATTCTTTGTCACACGATTAAATCATTTTGCAACATGCCAAGCTTGTCTGTAGTTCCTTAACCCACAGTTCTTGCATTGTGTAATGCCTTAACTGCTGCTATATTCAGGCTAGGAAGATTAATTCCCGCTCCTCAACAGCGATGTGCCTGTCATCCTGTTTATACAGGGGATATGACCTAGTGCCCCTCAAAACCCAGACTTTCAATGTCACCTCCCTCAGCTAAACAGTAGTTAGTTCATCTTTGTGTTCTGTCACTGATGGGGCTAAAGGGATTGTCAGTAGGTTACGTGAACCTTGCTCTTCTTTGGCTCCTTTCCAAGGGTTCCTCAAATCTTCTGTTGTCTGTGCTTCCTCACATGATGTTAAATCAGGAATTTTCCCATTTATAGTCACCAGTGTGACTTGCTGAAAGAACGCACAATCCAGTACCTATTGTGCTGTTATCCCTGTTATTTTCTCTAGGGATATGACTTCCCACCCCATTTTCTTCATGCCAATGTCCTAATCCATTTCGCAATTAGATTTCCTTGGTGAGTTCAAGAATCCTCTTCATTCTTTTCACAGTTACCATCAGCATGTCCCTGAACAAGTTCTTGGCTATTATTTTTTCTCCATTTGAAATTCTTTCTTCTAACCAGACTCAGTTTATTTGACTTGCCCTCAGTATCCCCACACTTCATGCTATTCACATGTAGATTAGTTTGGATTTACTTTTCACGAACTTAGCAAGTACAGTCAAATCAAGATTACTTGCAACATAAACTGGTCACTAATCAGTTTCTCTTCTCTGTCAATATCACATCATAACATATATGTGAAATGCATAAAGGATGTAACTCTCTCTGAATCCAGAGACTGTCACTTGTAGTTTTGAACAGCACATGGATAGCTGTATATTAAGGCTAGCACCTATATCATTCTGATTGAAGAACCCTGAAGCATTTACTAGGATTATTGGTTAATGTTATGAGAACCTCACATCTCAGAAGTTTAGGTAAGTTCAATTTTGGGTAAGTGGCTCCATTTGCCTTTAAGGAGGTGTAATTTCCAGAGCATAGTAGAGCCAGACTGTGCTGGAAGCAGTTCAGTCTGGTCAGGCTGGAGTGTTTGTTTAAAATCAGAGTTGTTTCCTGAGCCATTTGTTAAAAGCTGTATCATCACACTCTTCGCCAGGCTTCTGCCTCTCCCAGGGACTGCAATGTGCATACCCAGGTTGACTTAATGGCAATACCTCCTCTCTGCCCACCCAACATCCGACATGGGACTCCATCCACAGGGGAAGGGGATGAGAATCTGCTGGATCCCTTTGATCTCAGCCAATGTGGCTGGTTTCTTGTCTCTGTCTCTGTTCATTTTATGATCCAGATTCAGATGTCCCCAGACTAAACAGGGAAAAATCCTTACCCTGAAATCCAGTCCATCCTTGGATTAAGCCATTAGGTGGCTTGGGATGTCCGCTGCCTGTCTCCAGCAGAGAGTGAGATAGTTCAGAGCTTTCTTTGAAGTTTCAGCACAAGAGAGAGATCCTCTACTTTTCTTCTGTGGGGCAGCTTTGCTATCCACGGTGGAGTCAATAAAAATGGTCATGGTGCATGCACATTGTGTTTCTGCATCCTTTCCTTGCAGAATCTAATCCCTCTGTGTGACAGGAACGTAGTGAATCATGTTAAGGATGGGTCCTAAGACTGCTGGGGCAGAAGCTCAGCTCATATATTTAAATAACCGTGATCTGAAGGGCCCATCCATATCACCTGGGAATATCTTCCCTTGGGTAGTGGCAGCAAGATCAGAGCATGGAGGGAATTTTCTGTGTTCCATTCTGGCTCTCCCACCCAGCGTGTAATGTGACAGTAACAACTTCATGTGAAAAAGTCCTATCTGGAGATTTTCTTCCACTGTCCTTCTGAATCAGTGGCATCTGAAGATGTGAGATGAAGACCTGATTTGAAAAAAAAAAAAAAAGCCAGATTTGAAGTTAAGTGTGTTTCACCTGGGTATTTTCTGGTGATTCTGGAGGCCATGTAAGACTGGGCACACCTCAGGTGTGGAGTGAGACTATGGAAATGTAATTGCACTTTCGAGTTTGAATAGATTCTTAAGGCCATTGTCTTCAAGCTGCAACATATGTGTACAGTGGCCCTAGGAGGACCTGGATCCTGGATGTTGATAAACAGCATTATTTAATTTATTTCTTTTCTGCCAGTTGCAACATTGGCCAGGGAAACCTGCCCCACCAGTTTTGCCATTACATTCATTTTTGGCTTCCAGCCACACTATAAAGTCAATAGTAGTCAATGAAACAATAATGGGAGAGGAGGACCAGGATTAAAGACAGAGCCCATCTCTCACCAGTAGACATATGACTCCAAGGCTAAGTGTTGGCTTATAATTATTATTAACAAAAGCAACCTGGGAAGGAAATGTGATCTTCCCTTTGTGCCATGTGCAGGGTCAAATCTTGAATTTGCTTCCTGGGAAAAAGAAACAACCCCCTGCACAGTGGAGAAAGGCAAGGACTCTCTGTTGAACCTGTGGTTTTCATTTGTCTGGTTTCTGGATGACTGCATTACGTTATGGAAAGTTTTTTGTAGTTTCTAAATCCTTTTGTGAAGATCAGAAAGGTACGCTGGATGAAGAAAAATAAATCAAAGTTGTTGCCATTATCCCTTCCCCAACCTTACATTTTGCTCCAGCAAAGGATGTGATTTATGAGAAATTCCCCAGCTTTATTGTGGAAAGTATCAAGTGCAAGAGTATATCCATTTCATGCAGCATAGCTTAAGATGATATAGCTGGGAGATGACTGAGTTGAAATCCCAGGGTATATACTGCCAGAACTCAAGTGGCCTAAAAATACACACAGTGATTTCCTGATGTCCTCCACACTCACCAGAACAGTGCTAATGTGCTGGTCATGGCACAAAATGCTGCATATAGCAGACTGCTAGGAGAAAAAAACACATTAGGTTTTAACTATTTAATGTAACATCTGCTCCAATGCAGTTCAACCACTCTGAACATTCTGTGCCAGGAAGGGTTTTGCCACAGTCCGTAGAAACCACCTCTTTCTCAGGTACCACTGCAACATTTGACCAGATGACTCATTCCTGTACACTTCAGTGTCTGGGGTGAGGCCTTTTTTTTTTTTTGCAAAGAATCCTTTCTTCTCTCATCAAAACTCTCAAGAGCAAGGATTAACTTTTGTTTTGCTGTGTTTGTACAGCACCACCACAATCTTGCATGGTCCCATAGAGCTCAACCCTTCCCAATCCTCTGGCAGACTGCTGCTCCTGGTTACAGCTGACTGCAGAGCTTGAGTTTCCTTAGATGTTCCTGACAGAACTGCTAATTTCTTACAGGTCTGAAGTCAGATATAGATGCCCTAAAACCTAGACACCACCCTAAAAAGCCACCCCAATGCTGGGTAGCAGCCTTTGTCCCTAAGAAGTGTAACTGTGTGTGACCATGTGGTTCTTTGGTGGGGCCTAAGCAGTTTTTGGCAGCTGATGCCAGTACCCAGGAGGATTAACCTTCCACTTTGCCCTGATGAAGAGCACATGGAGCATAACTCCTGTTTGCCACAAAGACAGCTTTCTGTACCATACTCTTCATGGGATTCTTATCATAGGCCAATGCTTTCAGAAGCAGCACATTAGGTGGAGAAAAATCAGATCTAAGAGGACATTGACAACTTGAGATGTGCCCCTTTTAAACAATGTCTTAGGCTTTGCACTTTGGTGGGATGGTATCTGCTGGGTATACAAAAGCCTCTTTCAAAGATAGGTCTTCCTGAGAGAAACATAGAGTAATAGTGGAGGTTACCAGCACAAACATGAGGAAATATATATATAAAGTTGGGACTGGAGGTGGTGTATGGGTAGACAGAAGAGATCAGATTAAGGGCTTGCCAGGCTTTTGGTCACATGCTCAGTTTAGTGGAAATGAGAAGGAAAAGCCTACTACTTTTCCTCTTAGCATGCTATCCTCGTGGCCTATATTTGTCATCTAGGACTTGAAAAGCAGAGAAAAAATTTGCATTGCAGTAAAAATAAACTGTTTTTTTTGTTATTGACTATTTTTATCAAATGTTTAAAATGAAGCAGTGCAAAAAAATGAAAATCATACCCATTCTTTTGCCAATTTCAATACAGATAGAGATGGGCTGAACTATTTTTAACAAAAATAAATACCCCTCTTTGAGGTCTTCCTCTGAATTTCATACCAGGACCCTTTGTGTTCCCTGGAGTGAGTGTTTGATCCAAAAATACACCAAGATCTGCCAAACCACTAACTACAACTGAGACAAAACTGAGTGAAAATGGAGCCAAAAAAAGTTGTGTGTGTGGCTTTTCTTGAGAGGTTAGATCATTTCTATGTTTTAGAGATATGTAAATATATAAATGTATACAAGTATATTTATAAATGACTTCTTGTTGCTTATAAGGGGAAACTGTGCAGGTAAATAGGAAAATATAGAAAAGACCATTAAAACAGGCACAGGAGAGAGATTAGAGAATGGAGAATGGGTCAGGGAAGTTAAACTCAGCTGGTCCATCTTCAAATTGAGAAAAATTATGGTTTTGTAATTCTTCGTGGAATTATCATGTAAAACCCCATGACACAATATGCAAGCTAACCACAAATTTTGGAGAAATACTAAAAGGAGCTGACAGCTCTGGTGCTGATATAAACGGCAAGACTTGAGGTGGGAAGCACTGGTAATTTGCGAGCGTGCACCCAGCTGGCAAAAACCCAATTGCAGAATCAGGGCTTTCAAGCAGAAATGGGGCTACAGGCTGAGAAAAGAGGCTGGCACCTGGGAACTGGTACTCCTAATGCTGGGAGTAGGAAGGTATTGCTCAGCAGATCATTTTGTTCTGTCCTCAGCTGGAAAAAAGGCTGACCAAGGAGTACCACAGCCCTGTGGAATTATGACTGCTATATACCACCAGTATATTTAACTGCTGAGAGGGACCCCAAATGACAATCACAGGACTTTCTTAGAGAGTGGGCTATGTGCAGAAATGGGGTGTTACCTGAAGTGATAGCAAAGCTTCCTTGTGAAAGACATAGCCATGTGGATTTACACCAGCTAAGCCCTGTATTCAGGACAAAGTAAACTTGAAAGTGCATACCTGTCTTTGCTTTTTGTACACATATTTGACTTTAAATTATCTGGAGTGAATCCAGTATTTCTTCTTTGTGGCACACCAGAAGGTCCTGAAAGGAACCAGAAGAGGTGACTGTCTTCCAGAAAACATTTCCAAAGTATTGTACTTTTCTTTTGTTTATTTACCTAAATGAGACCTTTGTAGTTACATTGGGAGGTTTGTGCTATGTTTTGTCTCAATTATCCAAATACTGCTCTGTGTCACAATTTGGACCTGACAATCCAGGGACTATATCTTTCCAGACAGCTTTGATGGAGTCTTGTCCTCATTTAACTGAAAAAGAGCTAGGGGAAGGATCTTTCACACAAAAGTAACACAAAGGATGCTTTACTATTTATAGAGAGGAGGGGTTTAAGCACAAAAAAATTTTGATAGGTACATAACTTACATAGTCTTTCACTGGAACTGGGGGGCCTGTTTTCTGTTTGCATTTTAAGATGTGTCCTGACTCAAGCATATTCAGCCAAAGCATTTCAAACAGAGAGAGAAAAAAAAATCAGGACAGGGAGGCAAGCTTATTTTCTGGTACAGTAGGAACGCCAGTTTTATCTGGATGAAACAAGCCAGAGATTAAATTTAGTCCCTCAAAAGGATGGTGAATATCAAACATTACTGCAAGGTTTGGATAAGCCTTGTTTGTTTGGATTCTTATCCATTCCGCAGGCAAGAATAATTTTCTCTCCACAAACAGAAATGTTTCCAAACCCAGTCCCTCTTTACCAAAGTGTTAGACCTAGAGACAGCAACCATCCCCCATACTCTGTTTCCACCACACAACTTCCCTATCAGCCCCAGAATCTGAGCTCTCCCAAGCATCCTGTTTTCCACAGTTGTATTCTCACTTTCATGGTATTTTCTGAAGTATACCCCACCACAGCTGGTGTAGCTTCTACTTGGGAAAATATTATTTTCCTATACTGCTGCTGAATCTCTGGAAAAGCTCTGCACAGAGACCTGCACAAAGAGCTCCTCTGAGAACTCTACCATGGTCAGTCAGTCTTATTAATACTTATCAAGGCCAGACACCCAGCCTTTGAAGCCTAGAAATGGTTTGATATTCCAGGAGAAAGTGATTTCAAATTTCTTCACACCTCCCTTGCCCAACTGCAGCAAAAAAAAGGTAGCACAGGGAGAAGCAAAAAATGTTCCTTGTCTGTCCCATGCCCATGCTTGCAAATAGCTTAATCCTGAAAGCAAATTTCACTGCTATATTGACATTGTGTAATGAGCAATATTATTTTGACAACATCTTAAAAAAAAAACAAACCCAAAAATCTTCAATGAAAAATGGCTTTACATCTGAATGAAGAAATGTTTGAAGAAAATGTCTGCTTTGGTAAGTACTGATTGAGGTTTCAAGGGACCTGATGGGACACTGGTAGGTGGCAGGCACGTGGATCCACTGACAAACAGTGGGATTTGCCAAACTCTGGCACCATTGTCTACGAATAGGTACTTTATGACTGGGCCCTTGCTAGCAGGTGATGGCAGGAATGGGAGATCCCTAGGGTTATTTTACAAGGGTCAGATCCCTCTGGCCTAGACAAACAACCTGGTGGACAAACACCCTCTAAGCTGGTGCCCCAAATCCTGCATAGAAGATAAGATGCATTCTGGTGATGGCTCCTCCTGATCCAACTCCTGTCAATGGATGATGAAAACCTGAGAGAGCTCCTGGAAAAGCCTAGGATAGTGAAGGACATGGGAGTGCTACCAGACAAATCCCAGTCAGTGGGGATGTGGGATGCTCCTGGATAAGACCTGCTCAAGGGAGATGACTCCAGGTTGTTGTTCCCAACTCTGGCTGATGAGGCTGCTGTGTCTGGGCTTAGATGTTTGCCTCTCTCTCTGCTCCCCAGTCCCTGCTCTCCTGTCTGGCTCATCCTCCCTTTGTTTACTCACCTGTGAGATATATTGTCTCAAGGCCAAACTGCTCACTTCCCAGAGCAGGCAGCCTGGGAAGCACAGCTGCCTGGGATATGAGTTAGTACAGTTATGTGCCAATCCTTTTTTAGGGCAGATGCACAAGAATGTAGGGCTTGTAATAAAACACAGGGGTGAGCAAAGACATGGCAGGCATGCCCGACTGAGCAAGCACCTGGAGGCAAAGAGCTCTGGGAAGAAGTAATGGACAGCTCTGTCCCCTTGTCCTCTCCCCCCTGCCACCCTACTCCAGCCCACCACTACCCCCACCTCACTCTTTGGTTAGGCTGCTAGAGCAGGAGGACAAGAATGTGAAGGAAATGTGGCACCTCACAACCTGAGAAGACCCCAAGTTTTGCATCCAAGAAGGATGCAGAGAGGACTTCTGCTCTCCCTCCTGCTTCTACCCTACCTCCTGACCCTCCAGCCACTGAGGGCTGGCTGGAGTCTCATTTCTGGTTCAGTTCAAATAGTGCCGACATGATGCTCACCTGCCCTTCTACTTCTTTACATCCCCAAGGGAGTAACTAGATGGGCTCTTTGGTCATCCACACTGCAGCTGGGTGTGTGCAGGTCTGTTGTGGGTGGAGATGTGCACAATTAAGTACAGAGAAATCAATAACCTACATTCTGGCTGAAAGTGGGAGAGTGAGGTGAGGTCCTGGAGCCAGGGGTGGAGATAACAACGTGTCATTTGGGGCACAACTAAAGCTTTCAGATGTCATCTCTGAGTTTTTATGCATTGAGTTCACACAGTTTGGCCCATCACTGGAGTGAGGGCTTTCCAGAGTCAGCTTGTACCCTGTGCCACAGCTGATCTGTCCTCTGGTGAATGTTGTGTGGAAAGGTCCTGTCAGATAGGTAACGATTTTGAGAGGGTCTGTGGAGAACAGAAAATGACATTGTTCTGTCTTGGCCCGCCAGGGAGCCACTCTGCTGCACAGGTACTGTATATAACATACAGGATGTTAATTCAATTTTCATGTACATTTTGGAGGAGCTGAATGTGGCTTTTGTCTGATGCTTTGGCTCACAGTGGCTTTTTCATAAGAAATTCTATTTAAATGAAATAGAAAACTTTCTGATAGTTACCAAACACCAGGAGACAATGGCAGACTATATCTGTTCATCATCATCAGCCATTCATTTATCCAAGGAAGGAATTTCTTGGTGATAATCCTGAGTGAAGGCTTGCTTGTTTGCATGACTGGACGAGATCCAGCATCGATAGCACCTTGCTGAACCCTTTGGAGTGTCAAGCTGAAATTACAGGAGAGACGCAATAAAGCTTGGGAAGCACTAACAAAAAAAACCATTCTCAGCTGCACCATAAGCATCTTTCCATCCTGGCATAGGAGGATATGAAGAACAAGAACAGATGGGCAGAACACAGACATGCCTCCAGCAAGAGGTACTGTAAAGACCAAAACACGTAAATTTTAAAAGGACAAACAGGAACACATTAGAAGGGATAATGGGAAGAAATAAGCTGGTAGAAATTGGTTGTGGTAAGAGTGGGGTGCAGGAGGACAGCACAACAGCAAATCGGGAACCTGAAAGCCCACCCAGTGCTGCTGAGTCCTGCAGCTCAGGCTCAGCTGCCCTATACAGGTACGTGCATCATCTCCCCTTATATACATC
Organism: Polioptila caerulea; assembly: GCA_013397295.1. Lineage (NCBI taxonomy): Eukaryota > Metazoa > Chordata > Aves > Passeriformes > Certhiidae > Polioptila > Polioptila caerulea. Next base: position 1,196,398 of record VYXF01007458.1, read on the forward strand.
CCGCGGTCTTCCCAGCACTGTGTGCTGCTGCCTCACACCTATAAAATCGCAAAGCAATCCCCAGTACCTAACTTGGCTCTTCCTTTCCTCTGCTGTAGCTCATTAATTATTATACTGCCCCTGGAGATGTGATAATTAGCTCATTAGGGGATCCTTTTGCCTGCATAGAAAGCAACAGTTGCAACCATCATCAGGAGAGAGGAGAGTGTCTGCGTGCAGCCATCTCAGTGCCAGATGGAGTCCAGGTTTCAGGTGAAATTCTGCCTGAAAGAATTGACTGAGAAAGGAAAGCTTTTCTTCTTAATGATGTTGGATATGTTCCAGGACCTTGGAAAAAAAAGTCGAGTTAGATCCCGAAGGAATTAATGCATCAGTTAGCTCCAACGAAAGCTTCTAGGGAAGTGATAAGGCATAGTAAATATTTTACCAGGGGCTAGGCTGAAATATCTGAACCACTCTGGGGCAAATTAGTGGCAGAGCTCCTATCAAGAGCACCTAGCTGAGCACAGCTCCGAGGACGACACACAACCTTGTTTAACCCCAAGGAGGTGTCAGTGCTTCTGTGGCAAGTTTCCATCCTGCCTCCGGCAAGCAGCTGGGCACGGTCCCAGACTGCTTGTGCTTTCCTTCACCAGTACCACAATGAATAGCATTCCCCTCTCCCACACTCTCCAGGGCTTCCAGAAGAGCTCAGGCTCTTCATCTGCACTTCAGGTGATTTCAAAAATGTGAGCATTTTGTCACCTCTTGATGGGAGCTGAGGCCTCTGAGTGTGTGTGTGGGGAGGGAGCTGGGGAGAAAGGGAGCTGAAGATATGAAAATGCCTTTACCTGCTGCTTTCAAGCAACAGTGGGAGACCACAGTGCAGGAGATGAACTGTGGGAACTAGATGAGTATGTCATGCATAAAGGCCATGGGGTCAACAGGCAATTAATGAAAACCAGAACTATTATTTGTCTAAGTGATTGCAACAGGTTGGGTTCCAAAGTGCCCAGTCTTCACTAGGGGAAGCTGGACCTTGTTAGTCTGCCAGAATGCTTCCAAATGAGACAGCAAACTGGTAGATAAACTGATTCAAATGATTTATTAAGGAATTGTCAAACCTTACTAGCAAAAATCTGTCAGAGAAAAAAATATTGTAAAGGAGTTGGACAAATGACTACTCTTACATTAGTCCTGGGGCTATGGGCATGTCTGTGAGGTGTTTTGCAGCCAGATACTGGTACACTGTCGGAACTCTGAACTGATCAGACACCATAGGATAGCTCTGACCCTAAAGTAACCCAAGCTTTGGGTTTTCAAAGTGATAACTCCTTTAAATCAGCTTCCACTCAACTTTGCACACAGAGAGATCCTGAGCATGCTTGCTCAGTGCCTGGGCAGAGTGCAAAGTCATGGATGGATGTAGCCTGAGAGGGAAACTTAATAGATGCAGGCAAGATCCTGGAAGGTTTTATGCTGAACCAGAACACAGGGAAAGGGGCATACTCAAAAAATGTGAAAGCCAAAAAAAACAAAGTAACATAGAGAAGAGAAACACCAGTACGCAGTTATTTGTGGCAGTGAGTCCAAGGCATCACCCCTTGCTTAGCAGGCTGAATTTCTCATGTCAGTGTAATTAATGTGGATGGGTGAAGGTACAGGAGCAATGGCTAAATCAAAAAAAGTAGAAAAGCTGTTGAAAGGTTCACAGAAGTTTGCTTTAGCACCTGAGACTCCCTGCATCAGAGATGCGAAGGCAGATATCTCTGCCTACAGTCAGGGTTTCTGGATGGTCCTATGGAGCAGGAAGGACACCAGTATCTGGGGGACTTGGTCTCTATTTGGAGAAATATGGAGTTCAATACTGTATTGATCTCTGCATTCACTTTGTATCCTGGCAGGATCAGGTTCCCCACCCAGCTGCCCACAGTGATGCCCCTTTTGTTGCTGGCTCTGCCTGGCATGGATGCTGGCAGACAGGCTTCAGGGCAAATGGCCACTTGGATGGGCTCCCTCTGGGCTGCCTAGGGAAGGACAGAGCCTGGGGCCACCATCTGGGTGGGCAAGAGACAAAAAGAGCTACTGCTAATATTCTACCTGTCTTAGGGCTTACATTTAACTCTTGGGACAACCAGAGCTGCCAGCATGGCACCTTCTGCCAGCATAAAATGGCCTTTCAAGTGGGAAGGGAAATGAGTATGTAACACAAACAAATAAAAATTGGTTGACCAAGAATTCAGGGAGGGCAGTATAACTGCACACAAAACTGAGTTTTGCCTCAACCACCAATTTACCTTGTCTTGAGGGCACTGGAATATGTTAAGAGGCACCCAGTGGCCACAGACGTCTGCCGCTCACAGCCCGGGCCTGGCGAGCGGCGCCGGCACTTGCTCCTCCTTGAGCCCTTCCCAGCTGGCAGAGGTGGTGCCCTTCAGTCCTGCATCCCAGGCCTAAATGTGGCTCTGACAGCCCCTGGGCTGGCCTTTCCCACTCCCTGCTGAGCACCTCGTAGGTATGCCTGGTGAAGGGTCCTGGGACTCCCAGAGGAAATCCCACTGGAGCTCAGTGAGGAATTGGGAATGTACATCCAGCAAGAAGCAGTGGCCACGGAGCACGGCCCTTGCAAAGCATGGCAGGAAAGCCAGAGAAGAGTAAAATATATTTAACTGCCCCACCTGGAAGGGATGTTTTATGGTGGCTTCCCTGCAGGCTAAGCAGTCGTGAGACCATAAGGGAAGAAATGCTCTCTTTTTGCAGTGGCAAGTCCCAGACAGAGTACTAGGGTAGCTCTGCCATTCTTAGCTGTCTGGAAACACGCTTCTGTCTTTAACAATTCTAAACACAGATGCATTTAGAGGGCAAAATTACAGAACTGAGCTTCAGCTTTTGGTTGTGGGGTTTTTTATATTGTTTCTAGGGTTTTTAAAATTTCCTTTATTTGTACACTATTGCATCATTTTCCCTCATGCTGTCCTCCGCCAGAGCTGCCCCGAGGAGCAGACTGACCTGTATGAAGCTCCTTGGACCGTGCTGCACATCCAGCTTGATGCAGCATTGCTAAACAAAAGAGGGGGCCCAAGGGAGCCATGAACCCCTTGGCGGGGCTGCTGGTGTTCTCCAAACCCAGTTTCTGCAGAAAGCTCAGGATGTTCCCTCCTGTGCCTACAGGGACATCTCTGCGGTCCTGGGAGCTAATTTTAAGTGCTTTGTTGGGGGCTGTGGAGCTGACTGAAAGAAACACTCAGAGGTGTTCAGTTAATTTGTCAGAGGTCTGGCATTTTCAACCCTATTTTCAACTGGTTCAGGCTGGAGCCTCTTAAAGACACAGCTGTCCACAAAACCAGGGAGGAAAATGTTGCTAATCCAAATCGGAGAAACCACAGGTCATTGTAGCCCCCAGCTACAGATGGCTGGCTTTTTAACCCAAGCTATCTTATCTCACGCTTTAGACTTTGGAGAAGCTGGGTTCAACTCTTGGCGCCTCAGCCAGGAAGCTGGCTGCCTTGGATGCTCTCCAGTGCTTATTTACAACATGCATATGCAGTGTGGCCATTGATTTATACTCCAGGCAGCCTCCGCCCCAAAGAAGCAGATTTAGAAGCAGTGTCTCTTCAAAGCAAAACCAAGCTCCACTTTACTTTGCCCTCAGCTAAGCCTCATCCTATCTGGATACTCAAACACAGGTAGTGGTGGTGGAATTTTTGGCAAAGACCCCCAGCAGGATTAAACACACAAGAAGGAGCAGAAATTTCCATTCTCTTACATCAGTGTCTTGGTTCTCCAGAAGCACTGAGCCTCTCCAGGCTTTGTAAGGGAGTCTGATGGTGCTCCTAGACAGATTTAGGTTCCTAACTTTAGACTCTCCTTTGAGAAAGTTGGCCTTTATGTTTTGGGCACAAAGTATTTCTGCATGGTGACACACTGTCATCCCTTCTATTCTGGCACACTACCACCTATTCAAGCACACCAGCCATGCTAAAACAGCCAAACCAAAGAAGCTGTCTTTTCTTCCTCCTTTCTCCATGCTCTGCATGGGGACTCTTTCTGTCCTGAATCACTCAGTCTCCTCTCAAAATGAGGCTCACGCACCTAAAGGGAAAAATATCCTGTTTGTGGCATGAAGGGAGAAGTCAATGCCAAGGCTGGGCGAGTTTTGGCTAGCTGATCTCTGCCCCACAGCTGCAGCTGAGCATCTTGCTGATGCTCAGCACTCTGCTGAGCTCTTCTCCCAGCACCTCAGCCTTATAGCTCCACTCCACTGGCCAAAGCCTGGCTAGGACCAGCCTCACACCTGCTTTTCTTCAGCAGATCTCCCTTTTCTTGGGCACATGAATCATTCTGTGACATTTTCAAGGATCTGCCTGGTGCCTGGGATCAAAGGCTCAGCACCTTCCTTGCATGTGAACTTGTGCCAGCATTTTCATAAAAAAAATAATTGTGTGCCTTGTTCAACAGACCTGGCTAATGGCAGGTTCTGAGAAGCACCTAAGTACCTGGTAGTGGAGATGTAATAAAACCTGTTATACTTAGGCCCTTGCAGGCACTTCCAATTATAAAAATCTATTTTTGTACCTTTATAACCATCCTTTTTTAAAACTGTTCTTAACAAAGGCTCAACCTTTGAGCTATATATTTTTCTTACATTAAAAAGCCCGCACATTGTTTTGCTTATTTTGAGCTGAACATTCGGAAAAAAACAAACAGATTTCCTGGTGGGAGAGCCATTTTTCATGTGTGTGCAAATAATGAATAGTGTGATGGATAAAAATGAAAGTCCACAAAGGATGAAAAATTTCCCTTTCCAAAAGAGAGTTCTAAGCATGTTTTCTGAGGTGTTTTTGAGAGTAGGCTTCAGAGCTTTTGGTCTTGCTCACAGACAGAAATGACCCTCTAAGGTAGGGAAAAGCTCTCAGGAGAATCATGGCAGACTTTCTATGCCTTGCCTGGCTCCACTCTCACTTCAAGGCAATGCAAAAAGCAATTTCCTTCTCATTTGATAGTTTGGGAGTATGACCTACGAAAAAACAGCAAGAAAGAAAGAACAACTCCTTCTGACTTCAGTAGGAGGATGGATAGAGAAAGTCTGGAGCATTTTAGCTGCCTTTTAAATAAAAAAGATAGAGGAATTTCACTATCTTTGATTTTTTCTTTCTTTTCAACCTAACAAGTGAAACTGGAAAATACAAACTCAAAGACCAGCTCCGCACAGAGAGTCACTGAGCCAATTCTGTAACAAGAGTGCAATTCAGGCATAAACGTCAAATGTAAATTTATATTTCTTTTAAATTGGTCACGTCCTCTCCTACTACATTATAATTTAGTGGGAAGGATGCTGTACTTGGGATGGACATGAAAGAGCACGAAGTGCAGCCTGATGTGCAGGCAGGGATGCAGTTCATGGGGTCCAACGCCTCAGCCCCTGCCTCGCCCCTTCTCACAGGAGACCTGCATAGCTGCGGTGCTGGGGAGCCTCAGCTGCTCAGGGGGCTCCGAGCCCAGGCAGTGCACAGAGCCATGGGCACCAAAGTGGCTTTTTGCATGCCCAGCTACGGCTGGGCACCCGTGGGCAGGCGGTGTCGGGCGGGTGGCTGAGTCAGCGGGGCAGTGAGGATGGCTCGGGCAGCGAGGAGCGAAGGGCGCGGTGTTTCTGCCTGCTTGGTGCAGCGCAGTGCTGTGAGCGGCCCGCGAGCTCGGGGCCGTGGGCAGAGCAGCCCGCTCGCTTTCCCATCATGTGCATGCTCATGTGCCCTGCCCCATGGGCTTCTGGAGTCTGTACGGACTGAGTCAGCTCCAGGCTGTCTCTGCCAGTACACACACTGGCAGTGGTTTGAACCACTTACGTGTCTCGGGGTAGAAACAAGCAGTTGACATGAGGGACAAGGGTCATGGCTTGGTGGCCAACCTTGGCAAGGTGCTGCTGCCCATACAGATGGAAGGCTCTGCTGAAACAGGATGCCTATGGGGCCAGAAGTATGGAGAACTAAGGTGTACCTTGGTGTGCTGAGGGTTTTTGGAGGTAGCACCAAAAGTAGTTGAGTTAACCAAGAGGTGATAATGGATCCATCACAGATGGGTGGAGAGGCCACTGGCAAAGCTTTATCCCATCATCTTTCATTCCTTGGCTGCTGACTTTTCAACAGCACACTTAAGAGTCAGGGATAGACTACTACAGGTGGCTCTATCCAGTCTTTTCAAGATATGGGGCTGTTTCTAGTTTCCCCAGAGACAACCAAACCAGAAGAGATATCAAGCCAAAGCAAGACCATTGCCAAAGGTAGTATTATCCCTGTGTGCTTTTAGATGCTTTGTATCTGCAATGGGTAGGGAAGAGCAGCATCAGTACAAAGATTTTGAGGTGGCTTGATTCTGTGTGTGGATAAGGTGGATGAGGGCTCCTGGTTTATTACTATCTCTTCAATTGTTCCTTTGTCCTGTGAAACCTCTGGCCAGGCCAGCTGTGAGGCTGTGTGCAAGGTGTCCTGCTGAAACCCATGACAGATCCATCCAGTAATCCTCCAAAAGGGTAAGTCATTTGCTCTGGCACTGCAGGCTTTGGATATCTCTTGGGAATTGGGAACTTTTGTGGTGTTATGGTAGGTTTTGCACATAACTGAGGGAGGAGGCATGGGGAGAATGACAGCTTTTACTGGATCAGATGTTATGGGTGGAGGAAAAACAAGGAACTTTTGTCCGTATATGTCCTCCTGAGGGGTGCCCGAATGCTTCCCTGTTTTTTCTGCCCATATCTGTAGGTCCAATGAAAGCTGGTACTGGCCCCTCTGAAACTTGCTGTGGGAGCCAAAAGGCAGTTTGAAAAACCAAACCAAAGCAACAATGTGTAATTGTCTGTAATCAGAGACAATGTTCTCTGAGCTCAGTTTTTCAGTCAAGCAGGATAAACGCTGACACGTTGCCCACAGCTGAAATCAACTTTTGGCAACAGAATGTGGCAAAGCAAAGAGCACCTTATAGTGTCTATGACTGGTACTGCTAAAGCTGCCCGTGCACCGGTCTTCTCCTCAGCTCTGCTTGACCGAGTGCAGGGCAGCACACTGTGAAGTGCTGCTTCCAAGAGCATGCAGTGGAGAGTGCCTCCAGGAAACGGCTCTGGGTTTATATTTGACCAACAGCGATGCACCTTCTGCTGTTCCTAGGCAGACTAGGGGGCATGTCGGCCAGAGGAAGAGAGGAGGAAGGAGACCAGAAACGAGAGACACAGGAGGAATCCAGACAGAGAGAGGCCGGCTCAGTTGAGCTAAGATCTCCTTGGCTGGGCGGATGCCTGACCCGCCAGGGGATGGTCAGCATGCGCAGAATGAGGAGGACGGCTGCAAACACTCACACTGTCTGGCCTGGCAGCAGGGAGGTGACCTTGACAGACTGCTCCAAGTGCCAGGCTAGCCAGAGGCAGGAGGGCAATTGGAACCATGTCAAAGAGCATGGATCACTCCTGAGGGAGAAGGAAGCATGAGCCGTAGCAACTGAACTTGTTTATAACTTGTGTTTCTCGGTATGTGAGTGACAGGAAAGCAGGAGGTGTCTGAGGCAAGGAGCTCCTGCCTGCACACAAGAGTATCTGGTTTTACAAATTAGCCTCCTTGTTGCCTAAAATACTCCCATATGTATGTGCTCTACTATCACCTTGAGTCATTATAAATACACTCATAAATATATAGATGCATAGATATATAGATGGATATAGATATAGATATAGATATAGATATAGATATAGATATAGATATAGATATAGATATAGATAGATAGATGACACAGATACAGGTGTAGATATAGATGGAGACAGAGATATAGCAAGAGATACAGATATATAGATAAGCCACTAAGTTCCACAGTGCTACGGGCTGCATCCAGTCCCATTTCTGCCTTACTCTTTGGTGTTCCCAGTGCTCTGCAGTCTCCAGTACATGGGTACCCGCATCTACTTTCCTTGTGGTTAACATGCTGAAAGCCTAGGAGCTGCAGACTCTAAGTTCCATCCAAAAGACTCCGATGAAAAGTTAGAGGGGAGTAAAATCCAGGTTGCATTGCAACAGCACAATTTCAGCCATATGTTGCAAAAGTGGATTAAAGCTATCTCACTTCTCGGGGAAAAAAAAGTGCTCAAAAATAAACTGTACCTTAAAACAAGAACTAAGGGCTTCTAGAATGAAAAAGTATTCTCTAAGTTCTATTTTAGTGTAGCTGGATGTGCAACTTGTTCTAAACACCTGGACTCTTTTAAGTGTGTTCATCAGTAAAACCCACTTCCTTCATCCCTGGGACAACAGGACAATAAATGGGAACATCTCTCCAGGACCCTTCATAGTCTCGAGCAGCGTTACTCAACCTCTAAGTCACACAGCATCCAAACCAAGCAAAATGCAGAAAATCAAAAATGGAGGGAAATAAAAAAAAAAAGACAAAATAAAATGCATAGTTTTTAATCCAAATTTTCATCAGCTGAATCTGAACATTGTGGCTACGCTGAAGGAAACACTTGGTGTTGTTCAAAGAGGGCAGGTGACCAGGGGAGAAGGACACCCTTCCAACGATTAATAAATCCGCAGCTCACACAACTAAGAGCTGTTTCGTGAGACCAGGGAAGACCATGGCTCTCGTTTCTGCTCAGGGTTCAGCAATACTTTTATGAAATGCCTTATTCAAAATCCACTGAAGATTTGACAGGTGTCTCCTACTGACCTGCTTGGACAAATGTTGGTTGTGGACTGAATCTGAGCTATTTTCCTTGGTCTACCTGTGGCAAGTCTATACAAGCTTTTAGTAATAAAATTATTTTTAAGTGTAATTCAGTCTGATTGAGAAGGGCTATGGCAAAACTGCCTCCTGCTCCAAAATAATTCTCCATTCTATTATTCACATGTTTTAAAATATTTTACCTCTTAATTTTCCTGCTCCTTTTTGGGGGGGATTTTTTTAATTTATTTTTTTTAGTGCTTGAGAGTGCTGCTCCCTCCACAGTGGAAATTAAGAGATATGCCAGCCCTGTGCCTTGAGAGCCAATAATTAAGCTGTGCCTGAAGTAGGCTGGAGTGAGAGACAGCAGTAAGGCCAAGAAGCACCAACCAGGGGGCTGCTGTGGGACAACATCTGGTACCACTTCAAGGAGCTAGGGGATGGAAAAGACAGAGCTCTGTGAGCATTGTCTCATTCTCTTTTTTATTATTAGTGTTATTTGTTTGTGCTAAGCACAAGGCATCAGACACAAAGCACGACAAGCAAACAAAGAAAGAAAGAAAAACCCCAAGGCTCTGGAAAACAGTACTCCTAATAAAGTCACAACTCAGTTACTGAGGTTGGGTGGGGATGGATGGTTGGTGTCTCTCAGACTTGGAGAGAGGAAACAACCAGGTGAGGAGCCCATGCCCCCCATCACAGCTCTCCTGCTTGCAGTGATGCAAAGGGCATGAAGACAGCAAAGAAGGGTTCTCTCCCCACAGGGAGGTGACACAATGAAGGCACCACAGCAGAGTCCTGCTTGTTTCTGTATGGCAGAGCTGTGCAGCCTTCAGCAGTCTCCCAGGACACTACAGGAGTCCTCTCAGCCTGGGATGGAGCTTGCTGTGGGGTATCACAAAGGGCAGGAGGTGTGGAGGAGGTGAGGATGCCCTTGAGGGTAGAAACCACAGGGCACTTGCTGCATTGCTCAACTCAGGAAACCCTGTTGGACCTATTTGCTGAAAATTCAAGGAATATTTGAATAGAAAGATTACTCTTTTTAAGTCTACGTCTAATACCCTTTCCCTAAGTATTTCTTGTCAGGCAGAAAATAATTAGTGGGGTAAACAAGCCACTAGCCTGATCTCATGTACCTAATAACTTTTGACAGCTGTAGAAAATAGCAAGGGACGACAAGAGGGCATCCAGTTCCTTTCTGACCTGCCAGGCAGATCAGCTCATTTCCATTCATGTTTCCCAGTGATCTCTGATCCCTTCCTACATTGAAAGAGGACTGGACTAGGTCACTTCTGGTAGTAGTGTCCTATCCCAGGAAAGGGCAATCTGGCAACAGGATGCTGGTGCCAGAGGAATTCAGCCAGCCTACACTCTCTTCCTGAATTTCTCCCAGTAAATAAGGTGATCAGGAATAGGCAACAACCCAAGTGATTAGATTTGGAGGCTGTAAAATATTCTTCAGAGAATAGAAAAAACAATCCTGGTTTCAATCTTTTAGGACACCCTTCAGTAAAGCAAGGAGCACATGCTCTACAGGCAAATTGATAATCCAAGAGTAGCAGTGACCAACAGATCCAGGTAAAACTGTAATCACTCGGAAGTGATTCTTCTGTTCCCCTGGGGACTTTTGTGTCTTTGGAACCCTTGGATTCAAATGTCCCTGGCCCATAGCAAAGCTCTTCCAGCAAACTTTCCCATCCCTTCCTGTCTTTTGTCTCCCCTTATTTAAGATATTCCTTCTTAAAAGCAAACTTTGTTTGTTGCTTCTCTTGTACTGGATTGTCACATTCTCAATTTCCGTGTGGAAGAGCTATCAAGACTTAATTGCTGTTCTGGAAACAATCAGGAGTCCTCATCAGCAAAGAGTTCTGCTAAACCGTCCCTACCTAACAATCCATTCCTGTTTCCCATATACTGTTTCAGAAAGAATAATCCTAATCCATTGCAAAAAATATGATCACAAATGCTGGGTTAAGTTGGTAAGGCAGTTTTCCCCAAAGACTCACAATCTTCTAACAAATCCTCCACAGCCAAGTATCATCTCTACTCAAGCTCAGGGCATTGCAGCTTTTCTTACCTCGGCTGCATGGCAGAAGGGCATTTATCTGGGGGACAATTAAACTGGTCCGTCCTTAAAACTCATTGTTTACTGTGGTTTCTAGAGGGAAATAAGCCATTGTTTCTGGTACTTCAGAGTCATACTGTCTGCTGAGATCCCTGTTCAACATATACTGTTATTCCTGCAAGAGAACATCTCTGCTGCTGCTTTTTGCATTACAATTTTCTGTTAGTCTTACCCACTTATTCCAGAACACTTCTGCCATGTAACAAGTCCACAAGCAAATGACTTCAGCTTTTGGAAGGCTGCATGATGGTCAAATCATGGCAGTGTAAATTTTTTGAAACCATGAGCTTTTTACAACATGTCTGCACAGGTCCTTGCACAAGAGGAGGCCATTGAGATACCCCTGCCAGCCTGGTGACAGGATACAATGTGGTGCCAGCAGGAGCAAACTCCACAGCTGCGTGAGAAAGGAACGGGTTTTAGTAGGGATTTGAATCAGCAGGTTCTTCTGTTCTCTGTTTCAGTTCTGCTTGTGGCCCTTTAGTGATGATGTGAGCTATCCTTCCTCAGCCAAGAAGTGACAGAAGCTTCTATCAGTAGCTTTGTCCACTGACAAATATTCCCTAAAAAATAGAAATATCTTGAACTGTTACAGCAAAGCAGGTGAGCAAAGCCCTGCCCACGTTTTACTGCTCTGTTTAAAAGTCTTCTGATATGTATCTGTATCCTGGGTGTGAAAAGGAAAGGCTGTGCATGTGATGTGTCTCTGGGGAATGCATGTGAGAAGACACAGACCAGCAAGAATTGTGGCTCCACCTTTCTTATTCCCTGTGGAGCCATTGGAGAGCGTGCCAGCCAGACCTGGTTATTATTGGCCATTGAGTGCCACTCCGTGGGAAAGCAGTGCTCCCATACCCTCGACATGCTCAGTGAGAAGGTGTTGGTTCTCACAGTGTTTTCAAAGAAGGTACAAGTATTTCCAGCTTATTGAAACATTTGTTTTGACTTTTATCACACTTTATAAAAGTCTTTGAGTTGTGTCTATTAGGTTTCCATGCCATAATATTATGACGAGTCATGGCATAATAGTCTTACTGTTTTGACTCCAAAGCATGCTGTAACATGGGTCAAGCTGATGAAATCAAAATGAAATTAATGTTTTATTTTGACAAGATTGTGTTTCTCTTTCATTTGTTTGATAAAGTCAAAGCAAAAATGTCAGCAGGATTTTTCCACGGTGCAGTCTCAAAATTACATTTTCTCATTCAGGTGTGGATTTTGAATGGGCACCATAACCTTGTTTTGTGCTCAGAGCATAATGGAAATATTTTATATGGATAGCATCTTAGAGTAACAGATTATACTTGACCCTTCAGCAGTTTCAGAGACCCTATTGCAAAAATACAATCTTGGACTGTACTTTGAACTATGCCACCTTCTGCTGTGTAGTTCCCAGTCACCCATCCCTTCTGTTCAGCCAGCAGGAACCCAGTTCAGAAACAGACTGAGAAGGAACAGCTCCTGAAAAACTGGGGATTGTGTCCTGTTGGGTCAGGGAGCCTCCAAAATACGGAACAAAATTATCCTAGAACAGCAGGGTTTCTGTAAGGGGCCAGTGGTGTAGACATGCTCTCTGTGGTTATAAGCCTGATCCAGCATTTATTCATGTAGCACGCAGAAAGCACAATCTTTTAATCCTTTTCCTAGTCACATATGATGTTAGACAAGTGTTTGTTCCTGCTTTCCCCTCCCCATCTTTGTCTACTTGGACTGAAGTGTTTCTGAGACTGAGACTTACTATGTGTACAGAGCACCTGGGGCACCGTGGGGGTCTCGATCTCTGCTTCTGGTGACTGATAATGTATCCTTCCTATTGTGCAGTTTTCTACTCTGAATACTGACTTTCATGGTAATATATTTATTTCCCTTGTTTATTCCACCTCTTTTTTTTGTCCTCCAGAGCTTCCCTTTGTTTGCTTGGTTGTGCTCTGATGCACAGGTATTTATCTAAATGGGGTCTGCTGTATTTGAACCAGCCCAGGTGGCAGGTAAGATGCAAACATCAGACGCCTCTTTACACATCCCCAGGTTTCCTGAATGATTGATTAATTGCTTTCTCCCTTATCAGCTTTTCTTTCTCATAACTGGGGGTCAGCTTGCATGGACTAACACCTTCAGGGAGGCCCTATTTCCTACATACATCAGCTTTACTGGCTTCTTATTATCTCAGCCCTATCTGTACCTTTGTTCAATTCAAGAGGTAATTAAACTCAAAGCCAAAGCAAATGTCAGGGTGATAATGAGACAGATAAGATTAAAAAGAAGTCTTTTTTTTTTTAAAGACCTTACACACCTGAAGTGCCTCTTGGCCCACAGCCAGTGGAAAGTTTCCTTTCTTGCTCGGATATAGTCAGAAAAATGACCATGTAAAAAAATGGCACCACCTCAGTCCAGGTGTGTGCTGCTGAGAACAGCACCTACCTGGCAAAGCACTCAAGCATGTAAGTATTTGCCCTGAAATTGTTTACTCATATGCTTAAATTTAAGCACGTGCTTTCGTGTTTTGTTCAACCAGTGCCTCAACCCATTGCAGCTTGAGTGGGTGTAATTCGGCGGGTGCAATTCCATTCATTTCAGTAATGCCAGGGGAGTCACTCTGGGCTGTAGCCATTGCCTTCAGTCTGCTGCTCCTGCCGAAAGCCCACAGTGAGTGCCAGGGCTGTGCCGTGCTGCCCAGTCTGCAGGAGAGCTCGCAAATTACCTGGCCACTCCTTTGGGCTGCAGAGCGCCATGCATCACCTGCTAAACTCCACCTTTCTCTGCATTGTTCTGGGATGGAAAGATGGACACGCTAATCCCTGCTCTGGGATAAGTTTTTCTCAGCAGGAGCCCCCAGAGGTTCAGAAACCACTCTGGGGGGAGATTGTACAGGGGATGTTGTGGGCTCTCTCTGCCTCATGGGCTGTCCACGCCTCCTTATGCCTTTCTGCATTGAATGAGTTTATAATCTGAAGCAGACCTATGGTGTAATTTTCAGAGGTTAGGGTGGAGAAGCAACTAATCAAAAAATGCTGCACTTTTCCAAAGGAGCCTCAAAGCTCTCTGCAAGCAGGAGAGCCTGTGAAGGCTACACATGTTGCTGGCTAGACAACCCCTGACAGTTAAAGTTTTACTCAAGCCCATGTGTTTTTCCACTGGGTATTTTTATCCTCTGAAGTCTACTGTACTTGGCTATGTACTGTAAACACATCCCTGCTGTTCTCTCACATCGTGTTTACTTTGCAGCCGGGGGAGCACAGCTCACCATGTTGGCTGTTGGTAGCTGGCTGAAAGTGAAAATGCAGCACCAAAGCACAAAATCATCTAGCAGCCCTGGTGTATCCTGCCTATCTCCTCCTGTGACCTCCCTACCTTGGAAGCCTGGTCTCTGCCTCCCTCCCTCCCACAGCACAGGGCACGTGAACCTCAGACCCATGCTGTCCTCAGCATCCCTTTTGCAGTCTGGCTCCCATTCTGCTCTGTTGCCTCAGCAACAATGAGTTCTCACCTGCCAAGAAAAAGAAGTTGAAAAATAAAATAAACCTCTCATAGAATGAGTGAAAAGTGGATTTATTATCTCGTATCTGAGTGCTGAGTAGAGGCAGTAAGAGAAACGTCTCTGTGCTGAGATCATGCAAAGAGCTTAGGAGGGAGTCAGGAGCTGAAGGCTCTGCATCAGTGCAGGACCTCACATGGCCTTTGAGCAGCTTTCAGTGTTTTGAGGTGGATGCTAGCTGCCAGCAGAGTGATTCCACAGGGCTCTGCATCCTGAAGAAAGATATTGAAAGTGATGACACCAGGGTCAAGTAATTATGTAAGCAGTAAAATTTATTAGACTCTTTACCATGGCTCTGTCCTTTGGGGACTCTTTGATATTTACCAATATGTCCCAAGTTCCTCCCAGAACCTTTACCCTGAAAAAGGTGAGCAATTTTTTTTTATTCCTTCCTTAAGTAGATGCCAATTTTTACAAAGCAGGTAGATATTCAAGGTCTCTTAAAATTCCCTTTGCTGCTGGGATCAGAAGCTGGGAGGGTGTAAAACTACTAGGCTCTAATAGTTGCACGAACATTGTTCTGTCAAGATACCAAACTAAGAAATACTTTCACGAAGCTCTGAAAATAAGCAAGCAAAGAGGATGCAAGGGAAGAGCCTGGTTGGGAAAGGTCAAGTTCAGCACATGCTGTTACAACCACACTTCATCCTGTGAAGAGGCTTTGTACTTTGGTCTGCCTAAACAACTATCTGTCTCCTCCCCAACATTGTGGGGAGTTTTTGACTGAAAAACAGTAAGTTACACCAATGGGTGCTCCTTTCCTGCTGTAACATGAGTTATAATAATTTTTAAAATTCTCTGAAAAAAATTCTTTATGCCATCAGCCTTCCATTATTTATTGACTGCCTTACTTTGGAAGACAGCTAGGATAAAAAAGTTTAATATAAAGGCATGAAGAAATATCTATGTAATTTCGAATATAGATTGTGAATACATATTTAACTGTATTATATTATACATATTAGGTAGAATATATAAAGGATTACATAAAGCCCCTGCAGAAAGGACCCAGCTCCCAGATTGAAATCTTTAGAAATAGTTGCCACATATTTCTTACTCATAAGGAAAATGTCTTTTTCTAAATGGTTTAGAAAAAGAACAGCGGTCAAATAGAAGAGAATAACTCCTTCAAATAACCAACTAAGCCCACATGTTTAGGAGATGTGGTTCTTGTCATGCCTGGGATAATAATAAAGGAGCAAAATAAAATTCACCTGGATATTTGCTGCTTGAAACTTTCTCCCTCTCTTTTTTTATCTGGTGTAGAAGACAAGCAGGCTTCACCCATAATGGTGAGAAAGTCCTTTAGGTTTCTGCTGCCTGTCTTTCGATGGGTTTACTGAGGGATTGCTTGGCTCTCATGGGTGTGCTTATAGGCAGCACTGCTTATGTGAAGGAAGCCCCTGCTATGGAGAAGGTGATGTGGTCTCTCCCCACTCCCAGTGTCTTGATCCCACGCAGGGCAGATCCTGGAGGTCCTGACGTCAGGGCACAAACCACAGCCTCCCCAGGAGAGGTCACTCGCTGTGAGAATTGCATGCTGAGAGGCAAAGCTAACAAATGCCACTCTGGGCAAGGCAGGAGGATGTACAGTGGGTGGAGGCAGCCCACCCCCCTGTGGGGGCAAGAGACGGGCACCGAGGTGGCTGCAGTGTTTCCAACCCCAAAAGGACATTCAGATCGTGCTGAGGGAAAGATGCTCACTCACTGCCATGACATGGGGCTCTGCAGAGATGGGTAAAATGTCCTGGGTATCAGGACTTGCTTTCACCAAATGCTAAAGCCCAGATGGGAAAATTACATTACTCTTCTATGAACATGCTTCATGGCAGCTTCTGCAGCTGAGAAGGTTCTTGAGCAGTGGGTGTACTGCAGCAAAGCTCTCCTAGCTCCAGGCTTTACTCTGCTTCCAGCCTCTGTACAATGTGTCAAAAATGGTGAACCAGCCTGAAGCCAGGCCTGTTTGGTGTGTTCTCTTGCTCCTAGGCCCTGTCTAGCATGGTGCTGGGAGAGTGCCCCCCAGGATGTCTGGACTGAGTTAATTGTTGGTGTCAGGGAGGTCTGTCTGGCCCAATTTAGCATAAGCCCCCAGCAGATGCTGTAGAAACAGGGGAGCTCAAGAACTGAGTAAGATGAAAGCCAAAAAGTAGAAGTTTCTGTAGATCCTTCTCCCTGCTTTTGCTGCTTTTCTGTCATAAAAACTTAGCAAGAGGATGTTTAAAATGCCTGTCATGCACTTACTCATTCAGTTTGTGATGCCTGGTATTTCAGCAGAACAATGGGATCCAGCCCATACTGTTGCAGTGTGTGTACACAGCTCAGGGGAAGGGCAATTGCACCTCTGCTCATGAAAGATCCTGTCACGGCACTTGGACAGGAGATGAGCTGACAGGGTCCCACAAAGAGGAGTGACTCTTCCATTTCAACCCTTGCTCTGTACAAGAAACATATATTGTACATCTTGTACAAAAGTGCAAGAAATTATTCACTTGCTGAGAAATCAGGAACTGAAGATCGAGGCAACCAGCTGATTACACCTGGTATAGCAAAATGGGAAATAGCAAACTGCTGCTGTGTTTGGGGAGTATCTCCTAGCCTTCTCCACATGGGACCACCCATTTTTAGGTGAGGGTGAGATGCTGAGGACCAGGTTGCAAAATGTGCCCTTGTCCTTCGATGGGTGTGTGGATAGAGGAGGTCAGCTATGAGTACTGTGAGATCTGGTCATGCAGCTGCTGATACATATAGACAAAAAAGAAGATGCAAATTTTCTGCAGCAGAAATGGTGGGATCAACACAGAGCTGAAAAACTGAGACAGGCAGCATGCCCGTGACATCCATGGATTCAAAGTTATAAGCAGAATGAGGCACTGCATGAAATCTGCCGTTCACCTCATGAGCTGCCAAGAGTGGTATTAAAAAAAAAGCATAGGCTTGAACATGTTATGGGGCTTGGGATCAGATTTTCTAGGTTCCCATGGAAAATCAAACCAGCATTAGTTTGATTTTCCAGCACATCTAGGGTTTGGTTAAAGAAGCATTTTCCACGGCTCTATTCTCTGGCCAGGAGCAGAACAGCAGATGTGCAAAGCTGCAAAGCTGCAAAGCAGTTGCCAAGGTATCTCCTGAACACAGCATCCTGCTGGCAGCCCTTAACACAGATATCGCTTCACTTCCCTCACGTTGCTCAACTCTAGAAGGAGTCGCATTTCCCTTGAGGCATCTTTCTAGGACTGCCATGAAAAGCTTGAGTAAAGAAATAGGCAGTGCATAAGCCCCTGTACTTCACTTTTTGATGGTTCATCAGGACAACTAGCAGCTGTTCAGAAATAAATGGTGGTCCCCTGTAGTGGAAAGGGCAGGGTAGGGAGAGGAGTGCTGAGAGAAAAGGCTGATCTAAGGGAATAAAAAAATATTTTTAAGCCCTTCTTCCCTCATCTTGCTTTGATACCCTTATTTTTCTTGTAGTGGGCCACATCTCTTGCCCAGTTTCAAGTGCTCCAAAGTCTGGCACATCATCTCCACGCTGATCTCATTTCACTGGGGCACTTTACAGTTTCAGTTTTACTTTACTTATAGGGTGAGTCAACCCCTTTCACCAAGCTCTTTTATTTATGATTACTCTGTCAAAGAAAGAGAAAATAGAAAACTTTTTCAATGACAGTAGAGAACTTTCCTCCCTGAGAGCTCTGAGCCTGGAAACTTGATGGAAGCTGCACTGACAAAAGATTTTTTTTCTCCAGGCTGAGCCCTGGGGTCACCTGCTGTTTCTTGTGGCTTTGGGGAGAGGAAATTTCGCCTCACCCGTCTGCCCCCAAAGCCTGGTATCCTTAAAACTGTTTTAGAAATAATTGGTAGGATTGGTTCATTTATGCATCCAATGTCTCAGCAGAGACATTAGTTTAACACTTGGGAAAATGAAGAATGGAAATCTTTTCGACTCTGTGTCAGCCAGAAAGACCTCAGAGAGGATGGGAAGGGCCCACAGCAGCACATGGGTGATTTCTTGCACGGTAGGGTGTCATATGCATGGACCAGGAATCCCTAGTACTGACAGAGGCAAGTATGAGAGGCGTTCCTCCATCTCCTTTAACCTGAAGTGTGAGGGGACACTGGAAACTCAAAAATATGTTCTTCCTTTAAAGTCACACCAGGACCTACTGTACGCTGTTCATGTGCCAGTCCCTGTTGGTATCCAAGACAGTTTCCTGTAAAGGGTATAAACTTTGCTCTTAAAACCTCTTAAACATGAGGGTGAGCTATGTAGCCAGACTCTTCCTGGACTTGGACCTGGTCTCAACACAGCCTCAGAACCAGCCTCAGTCAGTGCCAGAGGATGTCATTTTTGGCTCAGGCCTACAGGAGTGTTTCTGAAGCCAGCGTGAATCTGACAGATTTCTTTTTTCTTTGTCATTTTAATCAATGACTAGAGAGTTTTGAGGAAAGATTTCATTCTTTTCCACTCCTTGGGAGTTTTGTAACTAGTCACAATGCCAAGTCAGCCACCTTGTTTGCACAACCTGACCAGAATCACTGAGAAGCTAAATACATTCCAAAAGAAGACCGTGAGAATGTTGTGTTCATTCTGAGGATCCTTTCTGCAAGAAATGTGGGAGTGAGCCTCCTAGCCAGACCTGGAGTTCTGCTGGGTCATCATCCCCGGTACAGACCAATACAGATGTTTCACAGGAAGGAATTATTTTCTTCAGCAAACCCATTAAGAAGACTTTGGCTTGAGCTCAGAAGGTTTTATATCCTTTCTGTGCCTCTTAGATGCCTATGTTCTTTGCCTAACAGATATACTGGTGAATCCTGGGGAGAGGTAAACAGAAGAGATAAAGACTCTGAAGCTCAGAGCTTGTTTGCCTGGTGTCTGTTTGAATGACATACAACAAAGCTTTATTAGCACAAAGCAGCAAGGTCTGCATGTGGCCAGAAATCTCCCCTGCCTGTTGTCTCTGCATAGCCCAGGCACTCACTCCTTATCCCTGGTTTATACAGCTGGCCTGAGGACCACCCCAGGTAACAAAGAAAACATCAGCTCTTGAAAGATCCCCCTGGGAATAGAAAGATGTCGTATTATTTACCCGTCTGGATTTATGCATGTGTGTGTGTGTTTAACAAGGAGCCCAGTGCCTGCTGGACTCCCGAGGCTGGAATTTATACAGGCCAGCATTTGGCTGCTGCAGTTTATCTTGAATGCAAGAATAATAAACTCAGCTGACAGGATGATGTATGCAAAGCATCTTCTCCTCCCACGGCGTGTGGTAGAGGTGTCTGGTTTGCAGGGAGTCCCATTATTAAGTGATTAGCCTTGCGACATTATCAATATCAGATTGCTTAGGGGCTTTGTGGGATCAGCAATACAGTAGGACTTGGTGTCCATCTGTCACAGTGGCAGTCAGATACAGATGGTGGTGGGACAGCATCACCTGTGTAGGTGAAGTAGATGTGTGGGTTTGTCACATGGAGACTCCCAGAGATATTTGCAAAAGAAAACAGAGTTGCGCCTTCCTTATCATAGTTCAGTTATGAGATAACTTCTGCTACATTGTTTTAATGGCCCTCTTTGTCTTGTCCTTCCTTGTCCTGCTACTGGCTCTCATTCAGCAAGAGCCAAAACAAAAACACCCCAAGCACCACTGAATATTGTATTTTCTTGACTTTTCAAGCAAGGCTGATTTATTCACTTCTAATTAAGTTTCAGCATCCGGGCAGCTTCAATCTTCTCTTTGTGCTTCTGCCAGTTCAGATGGTAATTCTGAAGATCCTAGGAAGCTTGGATCTTTGGATGTTTTTTCATTGCCAAAGGAAGATCTTGAAAAGACCATAAAAAATGAACAGCTTGCTGTACTGAGTATGTTTGACCCTGAATAATCATTAAGGACCACATGGCCAAAGGCAGATAGAGCACTTCAGGGGGTTTGATTGTAACAATTGAAATTCTGTTCTGCTCACATTATAAATAATGCTCACCCATTGTACAATGCAAAAAGTCCTTCACAGCCACACCTCACCTTGCACGTGTATAATTTTATCTTAACCTAGCTGTGACACCAAAATCCCCCAGGCCCCAGGTAAGGGCCTGCTAGAACAGTTCATTATATAAATTCACAGTGTTGTACACTCCAGTGATTACAGTGCACTGTATATCTGTGGGAATAATTAGTCCCTGAAGTGCAACTGCTCCCATGATACAGCAAGACTCTCAGAAGAGGGAACGTTAGGCCAAGTACAGTCAGGCCAGATCGGCACTTGGAAGAAAATTTGTGTCTCATCCATCATGTCCACATGGAGCAGGCTGGAGTCTAGATTCTAAAGCCTTTCTAATTCCCTTACCTCCCAGTAAGTCTTTGGTGTCCTGTGGGACAGACTCAGATTTGATCATGTGTTCCTGGGAGGTAGAGCTTTTAATCCTATGATTTAGACATGTAAGCAGACACCTCCCAGATCCCACCCATCTCAAAAGTGAAGAAAGAAATGGTTGCAAAGAATCCAGGCCACTCCTGATTAAAGTGTTCTTATGCTGTCTGTCTAAACTGAAGGCCAAGTCTCTTTAACCATTGTTTTCAAGCTTGGAGCAGCTAACAGAAATTCATAAAGCAGTTGTGGAGGGAGGCATTAAGACCACAGAACTAAACTGCTCTGGAAGAGAAAGGCTTGAAAACCAAACTCTGACCCCCACTTCACGACAGTAGTTTCACCCAAACAGTGACACTGCCTTGCTTCTTACTGATGTCTGACACCTCTCGAAGTGGGCACAGTGGCTTGCTCCTTGATGGGGATCCATTGCTGAACCTCCAAAGTCAGGACACTGGTTTGGCTTGTCATGGACTTCTCAATCCATGGATAGTGCTTTGCTATGGAAACTTCCCTGAAGTGACAAGACAATGCTATCTAACATAGAATATTACATTGCCTAGAAAACCAGAAGATCTGTTCAGGTATCTAAAATCCCTTGCTCTCTGTGTTGCTTCACACTTCTCAAAGACATGGGAGATCCTATAATACCACCTTTTCTCTACCTAGGAGGATATATTTTTTGGGAAACAGGACCTAGTGCACAGAGGTCAGTGGGAAGTCATCCATCGGTCCTAATCAGCTCTGAAATGAGTCCTGGAGGGGCATCATGAAACTCAGTGATGCTACCCAGATCCTTCATTTGCATTTTGTCTTGTCCTCTGTTTCCTGTTATCTGTTTTCCCTCGTGGAGACAGATTTATCCTAGCAATTTAGAAAACATCTTCTGCTTCTTTTTTTCTTTTTTATCTTATTTTTTTTTTTGTGAAATCCCTTGAGCTCTTTCTTCATCTTCTGACTTCCTCTGCACAAAAACCACCTTTGCTTTTCCTTCAGCATGTTTGCCCCTAAGCCACCCAAGTTACAAACCATCTTTTTCAAATAACCAGCTTCATAAGCAAGTCATGGTGTTGTTTTTTCCACAGTAAGCTCCTAAGAGCAGAAGTTAGCTGGTGGGGCAGGATCAGCACCACTTTTCTGTTGGTTTGGGTTTGTGCCATCATGTATCATACTTGGCCCTTGAGGTATGGCATCGCCCTCCCCACATCGCTCACCCCACATCTCGCAGAGAAAATGGAAAATGGAGCAAAAGTTTTATCTGAGCTTTCAAATATTTTGCATTGTGGGCGGCTTGGAGCAGATCGCATCCTAATGGACTGTTAGGCCAATTTGGGCTTGCTAACTGCCTTTGTAAGGATAAGAAATGAGCTGGGACAGAGAGGAGCAAAATGCTTTGGAATATATATTTCATTCTCTGCTAGCAGTTCTGTGGAAGAGCCAAAACGGATATCGCTGTCACTCAAATTTCCCTCCTGTTGTTTACTTTATCATCCCTGCCCCTCAAGGCCATGCTCACAGGGAGTGTGCAGGCTTGCCACTCTGCTGACCTCATGGAGATATGGTAGCAGGCACCCAGCAAGACTGTGGGCCTCCACTTTCCATGGGGCACACATCCCAGGGAGAGGATGGGGATTTGGGCTGATCCTGTTCACGTCATCCAGTGAAGTGAGGACCACACAGGGCCTCTGTGGGCAGCAGCAATGAAACTGCTCCTTGCACCTATAGGAAATAATCTACGTCAATAGAGCACAAGGAAGGGTGGCTGGGATATAAATGCTGACATTTTGCTTTATAACCACCAAGTTACACTCATCAGGTAAAAATTTCACTGTAGTCATCTGAAGGGACCCCATACAGTTAGGAGACCAAATCCCACAGTACATGGTCACAGAAGGGAGCAGGCAGTGGCAGCATCAAAACATGGACAAAAATGTCGTGTGTGTGTGTGTGTGTGTGTGTGTTTGTGTGTGTGTGTGTGTGTGTGTGTGTTTGTGTGTGTGTGTGTGTGTGTGTGTGTGTGTGTGTGTGTGTTTAGCAGAAAGATAGGATAAGAAACCTATAGGAGGAGATCTGTGGAGCTGGGATGAAAACCGTATTACCCAGGGTCTAAGTGGAGCAGCTTCAGGGAGAAGGAGGAGAAAGGGAGTATAGCTTTAGTCCCTAGCACTGCAGTCACAGAATGTGATTTTGCTTTGCAGAGAGACATATGCCTCTTGATAAGTCTGCAGCCTTCTGAACTTTTCTCCCTTTTTTCCACCATGATTTTTCAGCATCTTGCTCACCATGTTGTCTGGGGAGCTGGGACCATGCATATCCAGAAGTGTTTTACCTCATGAAAGCAAACACACTGTCTCCTCTGCTCAGTCAAAGGGAGCAGGTAGGTGTAGAATAATGTCCATGGTTCCAGGTTTCAGCCTGGCCTGCCATGAGATGGGGGACTGCAGCACAACCACATCCTCATTTGACAGCATTCCCCATTCCAATTGTTCTGAGTGCTAAGAAGAAAAGAATTCATGTAGCTTCCTGTTTCTCCTACATTTGGAAATACTTTCCCTCCTTGGAGCTGATTTAGCATGCTGGACTGCTCCTGCACAGGCCAGCATAGTGTGGAGAGAAGCAAACACAAAGGAATGGAAAGGAGTTTTCTCCTCTCCTGTTTGGATTCTAATTTATCCTTGTCCTAGGTAGCACTAAAGTTTTGGAGGTCTCTTCTGGAAAACCAGGAGAAGAAACACAGAAATGCTTTACCTAGGCTGATCCACATTCAAATAATTTACTGAAAAACATTTACTGAAAAAAAATTTAAAACATTTTGGGAAATGCCATTCTGAGCCTCTTGATGCATTCAATGGCTCCAAAATATATTTTTAGTGTTCTGGGAACAACATTCTCTCCTTAAGCTTCTGAGTGTGCTGGATATTGTGGATCCATGCTGTGCAGAGAGCAAGCACAGGTAGTGCTGGATACACCACCCTTCTTCATGGAGTGCCAGCCACCAGCAGCTGCAGAGTCAGGGAGGTGAAGAACAAGCAGCTGATGGACTCCAAAAATTTCTGCTAGTCTGCTGCTGCTTTACAGGTGTCTAGTAGAAGCTCAGGTCAGAATCCACCTCCTGGTGCCTGCCCATCTTGATCTTCCAAGGCAACCTCATTTAAACAGGTGTTTTCCCTTCTCCACCATTAGAGGCATCTGAAGAATTACACTTACCGTGCTGGAAGACTTGAAAATTGGTAATTGGCACTCTTTCCTGCTCTTGCCATCTTTCAGAGAGGGGTTGTCTGGTGACAACGTGGTGCTGAAGATCCAGAATTGTGCTTTGGATTCTGTTTTGTTCTGTTATTGTCACCTCTGCCTTCTCCACAATAATTGTTTAATGCACAGCATATTCTCAGTGGTGAGTCAAAAGATGGGGACCATGGCCTCCCCCCTGTCTACCATGAAGACCATGCTAAACCTTGGTAGCCAGGCTTCCCTCCAGATGCTGGAAGACATGGGGTTAAAGCTTCCCATGGAAGGCAGACAAAAATATGCAGCTCTCTCACTTGCACACTCCTCACTGCTATAAACCTCAATTACAGTACGGGCAGCCTCCCCTCCCAGTTGTTCTTTTGAATGAACTTTTTGGGACGTTCATCCTTTAGGCAGAATTGAATGTCAAGTTCTGGGTCCATCTCCTAGGCTGGGCCATGTGAAGTCCATCCTCAGGAGATGGACAAATGCATAATCAAGGCAAAAGCTTGCTGACCCACTATCATTCTCTCTGAAACCAGGCACACAGGACAGTGCCAGTTCTGTACTTAGCTGCTACTTGCTCTGAGTCAACCAGTGCTTGGATACCTCCTCAGTGACCTTCCTAAGACAGTCACTCTCCCTCTGTCTCTGTAACCTTCAAGAAATTAATCTCTTCTGAAAGCAGGGAAAATGAGTCAGCTGAGGATCCCAAGAAGAAGCTACCCATCCCCTGTATAAAATCAACACCTCTCCTTATTCTCTGCATCTTTTATGTATGACTCTATGGTCTTGCTGGGCATAAAAACCTTCCTGTACATGCTGGCTGGGGTGAGATCATTGCCCACTTCCCTTCCTTGGGTGGCCTTTCGCTTCTAGCTGCTTGCAGTACTGTAGCTGACAGAATGCCTCCAGCACACTCTTCTTGCAAGCCTGCAGCTCCCTTGCTTGGAGGCAAGCAAGGGAAATCACACAGTCATAGTGTGAACATTTGAAAAACATTTATAGAAAAGAGAGGGAAAAGTAAGTCAATATTAATAAATTACAGAAAGATAGAACATCTGCAGTAAATTATTGCAAACTCAAGTGAGAGTGGAAAGCTAAATAAATAAAGCAAAAATCATGTTAAGTCGGAAGATGAGTAATAGAAAAATTCTCCTTCAAAGTGCCACCAGTTAGCCTTTTTGTATAGCACTTTATACAAACAAAACTAATGGAGATATAACAGGGGTCAGAAAGCTTGATGCAGCTGTCTAACAGCTGTCTGCCCTGTTTATTTTGCTCCCTTCTGACTCTACATTATTTTATGGCTTGGATAAGTGCAGCGCAAAGAGAGAGACTCTGAAGTTTGTGTTGTCTTGCCCTATAAAGGTGGACAGAGGATGGACGAGATGAAGGCAGAGGTCCTGTACAGGCAAGGATAATGAAGTAGGTACCTGCACACAGCAAGGGTTTAGGAATGGTCTTGGAGAATCCATGCGGCAGTCAGGAAATTTTAATGGCCAAGGAGCTCAGCAGCTCCTGGCCTACGAAAAGAACACCATTTTCTTTTGTTCTTCTAGTTCTGTTGCCATATCTACTCCCTGTTGGATGTGATGGGGCACTGAGGTGGAAGTAGATGACTTTCAAGTGTCCTTTCCAGGCCTCTTTTATTGCCTTTGTTAAGGGATGTGACTGAACCAGAAGTTCAAGTTAACATATATACCAGTGGGAGAGAGGCTCAAGCTGTGGGAGACCATTTTTCTCTGTCCTAAAGCAAGATCCATTACTGTACCATTGCTAATACAAGGACTTGCTTATTGGTCCTAAAGGCATTCTGAGATGGCTGCTTTCTATCTTCCTCAAGCAACCTATACTTGCCATTGAAAATTTTTTGGAATGCATAAATTGTTTTTCTTGTAGTAATGTAGACCCAAGGATTTGCTATGCCTGTGCAATTAAAACAGTAGATCTCTTTTCTTTTCAACAGCCATCTGCTTGTTGAAAGTAAGCTATCATTTCTTGTTCAGTTTTCCTTAAACAACCCTGATTCTTTTAGTCTTTTTTCCATAGAAAGAATTTTCTACATTTCCAGAAGTTCTTACTCTTCATTTTTGTGGAAGTACCTCCTTAAGTTTAAGGAATAAATTTTCAGTGAAGGCCTTCCCACTGCTAAGAGCGCAGCATCACTTTTCAAGATGTGAAGGCTTGAATTTCTGTTTGCTTACTCCCTTGTGATAATTTGCCTTTTCCACACCAGCTTGACACTGCTGTTTCAGGTTCAGCTAACCCACAAATGCATTTTATCCAAGAGACTGCTTTCTAATCAAGATATCCTTCTGCATTTTTAGCATCATAAAATTTACTATGTGTACAATCTCCAGAGTTTACCCGAACTTAATCCATTGATCCTGATCTGTCATCTCACCTGCCTTTTTCAGGCTATTTCTTCAACATGTTAAAATCATCTGGAGTCAGATGTTTTGTTGAGATGCATGGTAACACAACAGCTTTCCCTCTGTGTGTAAAGTCTTGTTTTCCTAAATACTCCCAAGGCTGCCCTTTTCCTACTTAGCTTTAAATCTTGCCTATTTTTTGTTGGATTGGCTGTGCTAATTGCATCTTCACATTTGGCCATTTTAGATGCAATTAAAAAAGACTTTGATCTTCTCATTGTAATCTCCCCATTATCTCCCCTCTTCATGGAGTAATGAGCTAACATTTTCCTCCATCTTCCTTTTTGTCAGTGATTGAATTCTGTTACCTTTGTTGTCTCTTGCTAATTTAATTTCAAGTTTCCAGACCTTGTTTTACATGGCTGTGTTCATACTCATCCTTGGACATCTGGTTTTGTTTCTTCTTGTTGTGGTTCCTTATTGTCTTTGAGATCAATGAAGAGAAGTCAGTGTTTTTCATTTCTAGTCTTCTTTCTGCATCTGAACTTCTGCCTTTAGCATTGTTTCTTTGGGGAACTACTAACTCTCTCTAAGCCCTTTGTTTCTTGGCTGTTTCCCAATCTTATTGAAGTCTGTCTGTCTGAAACCCATTGGGTTGGGTTTATTCTCTTCTCCTGGCTTGCCTCTCCAGGGGCCATGAAATCTACCTTCCATGGTTACCCCCATCCACACTGCCTTCCATCTTCCCTTTCCTACACTGCTCCTCCCTCGTGCTAAGACTCAAACCCAGAGGAGCTTTTCCTTTAATTCCTTTCTGGGTCTTCTGAATACAAACAGTTGTGATAAGTCTGTACCACAAAGGTGCTGAAGATTTTTTAAGCTGCTGAACTCTATTTGTTCAATAAATGTCTCTATATGTAGCTAAATCTTCCATTTCACACAAGACCTGTGCTTCAGATATCTCTGTTAGTTACTCTCAAAGAGCCTCATATACCTAATCTTCATGAATGGATGCCCTTCAAAAGACTCCAATGAACTCTCAATGGTGTCCTATTTCCACCTTTGCATAACTCCAGCAAGGTGAACTCCATCCCTCTTCTGTATTTCTAAGCAAGCTTATGCCTACAAGGCCCGCAGTGACACCTCTTTTATGTCTCTGCTCTCAATTCTTCTTAAACAAGCAGCATCCTTTCCTGTCAGCATTCCAGTCATATGAGCGATCTGACCACATGTCTGTGACTTCAGTGAATCTATAATCTTGATCCTATATTAGAATTCCCAGTTAGAATAAAGAGAATATTTATTAAATGCTGATTTCACCATGCTGCTTTCATTACTATGCCAACATCTAAGACTGATGAATTATTCTCATTTCTTCTGTGGCATTGTGACAAAAAGCATTTTCCTTCTTCATTTTAATGTCTTCCTCTAGTTTGCTGTGGTGTCTGCATAAGCATATACTGATCATGTGGTTTTTACTCCCTGTACACTGTCCTTTTCCTGAAACATCATGCCATCGGTAAAAAAGATATGTTTTTTG
Organism: Polioptila caerulea; assembly: GCA_013397295.1. NCBI lineage: Eukaryota > Metazoa > Chordata > Aves > Passeriformes > Certhiidae > Polioptila > Polioptila caerulea. The sequence goes on from VYXF01007458.1 coordinate 1,224,234, forward strand.
AGGTTCAAACATTATTTTATTCTTTTTGTGGACACTGGTGCTTAGGACACTACTCTGATGTCTTTCAACCCAGCATTTGCTCTCAGGAAACATGAACAGTGACTCTTTCACTAAATTAAAAGCAGTTGCCTTAAAATTACATTTGTCTCAGTTCAAGAATGAGATTCCAATAATAGGGGATGAGTTGAGGACATAAATACACCATTAGGAATAAGTGAAGATGGGGGAAGGGGGGGGAACATGACTATTTCACTCAGCAGAATTTGATCTATTTCCTGTAGACTAGAAAGACACACAGCTCTTTCCATTCCTTAAGTTGGATGGGGATGTAGCATGCCATGCCAGCAGGAATGCTCACTTCATCTACATGCAAGAGTTTTTCCTCACCTTGGTGACCACACAGCCCAGACCCAAAGTTCTCAGTAGTAACACAAATGGAGGGAATTGTCAGTCATGGAAATACTTCAACACATTATGTGTTGCCCAGAAATGTAAGAGACCATCTGGAATTAGTGTTGAATATTTGCTAATGACCTCATGATGGAATATTGAGAATGTTTATTAAATTTGCAGATGACACCAGGCAGGGATTACTTGTGAGTCTGGTAGAGGACAGGATTAGAATTCAAAATTATCTAGCTGAACTGGAGAAATTGTCTGGAAAAAAAATTAAATAGAATGCAATTCAATAAGAACCCACGCAATACATACACTTAGACAGGAATAATCATCAGCATAAGCCCATAATGACAATTTTTAGAAAGTTCGCACAAAAAAGGCTGGGAAAAATTCTGGCAGATCACAGAAGTTGTCAAATGAGCCAACTGTATCATACTTCTGTGAAAATGTCAAATATTATCCTGGGATATATAAATGGGAATAGATCTTAGATTATACATTCTATTCAGCACTGGTAGGGCCTCAGGGGCAATATATGGTCCTATTTTGGACATTGCATTTATGAAAAGATACAGGGTGCTTGGAGGAAGGCAGGACAGGACCAACAGAGTAGTGCAAAGTTTGGAAAAGTGGGAATTGAAAAAGAAGTCTGCATGGAGGCTGTTTAACAGTGGAAGAGGCATGAAATAAATTTTACATAAACCAAGATCTTACAGAAAAAAGGAAATTGCCTGTTCTTCCAGCCTGAGAACAGAAAGACATAAATGCAACAGGAAAAATGCAGATAAGGCATTACTAAAAAACTTTCCTGCTGGTCAGAAAAGTGGAAAGAGTTTTCTTGAAAAGAGGTGTCTAGCCTGGAAAGTCTATGGACATGGATCTTCATCTAAGGAGAATTGTCAATACAGAAAGATTTGGACAGCCTCCTCAAAAGGTCCGGCTAGCTGAATGCACAGCTGTGGCCTACAAACCAGAGATAAAGCAACATTTTAAAAAAGGAAGCTTCTGTCTTGAGTCTAAGCAACTTGGGGAGATGCCCCTCTTTTAAAAAAAATCAGACATTGTTTCTACATGCTCCAAATGGGCATTCCCACTGCACCAGGAGCCTGTTGTTCTCTGTCACTTGGGGATGTTTGACAATGTCTTTCTTGGCAGTTCCTCAGTGCCCCAGGTATGCCTGGGTGGAATGTACCCATTGAGCTGCAGTTCACTGGGGCAGACTGCAGCTTTCCCCTCCCTCCCTGAAATGCTGATGTGAGCAGGGATCAGGGCAGGAGTGAGACACAGGGCAGCATATCAGCACGTACTTCCACCTGTGTGTAAGCACACAGCCCCTCATGTCACCCTTCTCCAAACTTCCTGTCTCCAGGTGGACAGAACAAGCAGAGGCTCAGTAAAGGATGCAGAGGAATGTATGCCCCGGTGCTGAGGGGCCATCTTCCCTTGTGCCTTATCCAGTGTGGAAAACAAGGAGGGGTAACACTACTCTGCCAGAGAGGCACACCACTGGAAAGGTCATGATCTTGGGCATCAAGAGAGCAAGCAGTAGCCTGATCACCTTAAATTGAGTAAGACCTGTATTTAGGAGACTGGTGATTCAGAGATGGTGTCATTTGAAATGGGGTTTAGGTTTGCCTTTATTTAAACTTATCACTTCTTCATTGGTTCTGTTTGGCTTTCAGTGATGTTCCAAGTAAGTAATTTTAAATTCCTATGATTCATATTATCCCTGACTAATTGTTCCCACAATGGAAAATTCTAGGAGTTTTGCGATGAAAACCATATTTAGTGTTAGTAGTATCCATATATAGTCGGGACTGACAGTAATAAAGGGAACAAAAAGAAATATGGTGGTAAAGAGGAAGTGAAATCTCTAGAATGAGACTTTCTCATGTGACATTTAAAGGGCATGCTAGAAATATTTTGGTGGGAGATCAAATACCACCATTCCTCACATTTTGGTTTGATGTCTAATCATTCTTCTTGGTCAGGTTCTAGCGAGTAAAACCACAAGCACACACCAAACATCTTCTGTTCATCTTCTGGTTTTGCACTTGAGGCTCCTCCTCCCACTTCAGTACCAACCCCTCCCTCCTTCCACATCACCATAGGGTTATTAATCAATTGTGATATCCACATGACCTCCAGTTTCAGGTCTCTTTGGTCCCTCTACTCCACTAGCTGAACTATTTCTAATTGGCTAATCAGCTTATCCGGTTTGGCCCTTGATGCAAACCAGGTCTAGACATGATCTATTCCTGGGAGGCCCCTGGGTTCAAGGGGCCAATCTCACACCCTGTCCATCACTATTGTCAGCACGGTACCCTATCTCAAAGACATGCCAATGAACATTAGCAAGAGATTAAAATGACAGCCTTGGTTTTCTTACATGCCTTTTAATCATCGTAACATGCAGTCTAATGTTTCACTCTGTCTTCCTCTCCCTGCAGACGCATGTTCTCAAGGAAGAAACCAGGAGGGATGAGAGCAGGTCAAAGACCACAGCAGGGCGAAAGGAGTGGAAAGGAATTAAAATGGAGGGTGGGGGAGGAGGAGACAAGAGACAAAACCCAAGTCAGAATCTAGCAGCCAGACATAGAGCAACAAGGATGGAATATAAATTCCTTCGTATGGCTCCCGTAGGCTGACATCTCATAGGTTCCACTCACATCACACCAGCATGCCACCAATCTGTGCCAAGGCTTGTGTCTACTGCAGGCTGCCTGACACCTATATCCACACACCCAAAAGGCGGTTTTCACAAAGGCTGCACATCTAAACTAGTTCTGAGAAGAGCTGGGAGGCTTGGCTGCTCTGGAAACCAAGCTGCCTTTTGGAAGTGCCTGCATATGGATTTAGTAGCTGACTTTTAGACCTTTGGATTTCTGAAAAAGTCTTAGCCTGGCCACTTAGCTGTGACTTTATGCAATTATTGACCATTTACACAAACAACAATCGGGGGGCTGTGCGCAGTAGGATCGTGTCTGAATTCCTTCTTGGTCTCTCCGGCAGTGAATAGTCGGCGGCTCTTAAACAAAGCCCCATTCTCTCTGCAAAGAAGTGTCAGTGTAAAAGGCGGATGCTCCTGGATGAATATCTGCTAAACAGGCAGGCATAAAGAAGGTCTCCCTGTGCCCCAGTTGAAGAGCTGTGTGGCTGTGTTAACAGCATGCACAACCAAAGCTAATGACCACACTTGTCCAAGACTTCCTTGTGCTCGGCCAGCTCTGAGTGCAGACAGAGCAAGTTCACACCTGCCTGAAAAACACCATATGGACATAATCTGTAACAAATTTGCTCAAATGGTTCATTTCTAAGGGGCATTCAAACTTTTCCTGGATGTGTTTTTTTCCTCTCTAAGTCATGCTTTTACTGAAAATTTTAGCTAGTGTAATACCAACTCCTTAGCTTTTCAGCTCCTTGGTCCAAAACTATTTGGCTGGTGGGATGTGTGAATTCCTTTAGCCAACCAGTGGAGCATGTAATTAGCTCTATATGCACGAATGAATTACGCATATGTTTTGCTATGTGGCTTCAGCTGGTAACTAAGCATGAGAAGTTTCCAGCTAGAAAAGGAAACCGGTGAGAAAGTTAGAAAAGGCTGTGAAGTGGGCAGTGCACAGGACATCTTCGGTTTTCCTTGCTCCCTTTCTGCCATATACCTGATTCTGCCTGCTGCCTGCATCCTCATTTTTTAGGCTGTACTTTCCATGGAATACAGGTTCTTCAGAGGATGTTGGGAGCATACTGCAGAATTCGTGCTGTTTTCCGTGCATCACATTCAGCATTGAGTCTGGATGACTTTTGCTGATCCAGTAAGGGTTAAGCTCGGCCAGCTGCAGAGGTTAGCATGAGTCCTGCTTACCCATCCCAGCCTGCCTGAGCAGGAGATGGAAGCAGAGCCTTGCAATCACACCTGTCCAGCTTATGAGGTTCCTATGTCTCGGCTGAGATGAGGTGTCTGGCTCTGTGTGGCTGTTGCTGAGGCTGTTGCAATACACAGTCAAGAGAGATTGTTCAAACCGCTTCACAGTCCAGCTACATCGAGTACTGGAAAAAAGACCTTCCTGCAAAGGCAGCTGTCTAACTGAACTGCTTGCTTTGCTGCTTTGCTCCTTTTTGTCACCTGTTTAGCAATTCTTTAAGGATGCAAGCCTTCAAAGCAGGCCAGAGTTGAGAGAAGTTTCATGGTTGTAAGCTTTCTCTCAGTCCTTTATTGCGGTACTCTGCTCATGTTGAGTTGGCCTTCCCTGAACAAGGGGAATGTAACCCTGCTGGTAGCACCATTATATTATTTATACAGCAAGTTACAGTGCAGAGTTCAAACTTCTTTTTTACATGTCTGGCTGGAAAAAATGATTAGAATGTTTTGCATAAGCAAAATTTATCCTGTCCATTTCAATAGTCAATTTTTGTAACGCACCCTGGCACGTTAGAGCTATTATTTCTTGATATAAATAATAACCTTGTACACAGACGTCCCGCCTGTTGAAATCCATCCTGCTTTTTAAAGCAATATCATGCCCAGATGGAGTAGGATGGATAGAAACAAATATTTTCAAAGAGAGGATCTTCTAGCAGACTATCAGATCTCATTTAATTTTATGGTGAGAGAAAGCCAGAAGTGGATTCAATGTAAATGCTGATGTGTTTCACTAGTGTTTCATACTGAACAGTGGCGTCCAAGGGCCAAACTGGGGCTTCCTGAAGCCAGCAGAGGTCTTTGCACCATTTCTCTGGTTCTCAGACATCCAAATGAAAGCTATCCAGCTAGGCAGCACACTCAGCACCTTTTCCTCTGACCTCCCTCTGAAGTTGCACACAAGGCCACACATTTGGCAGACGGGGAACGGCTGAACAGCAAGTATTTCGGCCTCTTACAGATGTGGTTAAATTATCTTAATGTATTTAAACAAAGTGCAATGTCAAAGTAGCGTAAATACCATATTTCAGCAAAATGGCTGCTTCTCCAGGGTTCTGCTTGCCGATGCCAAATGAAATACTTCCCACTGTTTATTCACAAAATTCCTTCTTGTCCACTGAATTTTCATATTGCTGGGCTGGGCCAAATAATCAGTTTCCTTTTAAAATAGAAAAACCATTAGTGCATTCCAATAGGCTTTTCATGTTATGCTAGAAACTCTTGGGAATGCAGTGTGATTAGCTTTTTTTGGTCTTAATTATTGCTGATGGGAGCCTACCTGTGGGGAAACTCTGAAAGGCACACAACAGCAGGCCATGCACACTGAGCAGCTAAAGGAGGAAGTCTGAAATGTGTGGCAGCCGTTTGGTATATTAGTGGCAATTCCAGCCTTCTTAAACAGGATCCCCTTTGTGTTAAGAACCACACCTGCACCACTTCAGAGATTAATGGGAAATTTCTTGGCAGTACTTGTGGACATTTCAGTTGTCCATTAGGATGATAAAAAACCAGAGGAGAAATTTTTTTGATCAGTTTTAATTGAGCGGTAATCTCTTCTCCTTAAAGTAACTTAAGTTTCTTGGGAAACTCATAAGCCTGCTTGTCTGCCTGGACAAAGAGTAAAGAATGACAGAGGCCTCCTAAAGTATAAATCCTCCTCCATCCTCCTGCATTAGTCAAGTCTCTTCTGTGAATGAGTTAGCTTTAAAAAAATCATATTACTAAGTATTTTATCAAAGCAAACATTTAATCAAAGTGAAAGGAAGAGATACTAGTCCCCTTCTGGAATGGATGGAGACTGCCAAGATGTGTTTTAATTTCTTAAGAAAACAAACTATGTCAAACACTGGGTTTTAAGCAAGCAGATGCTCATTTATCATTCGTTTTGTGCATGCACTTGGGATCCTGCTGAACACAAGTTTTCTGAGATGGAAATGACCATATGGCCAATACCTTAAAAATTAATTCAACATGCCCTGCCTCTCGTGCGCATCACATTCTTTTAATGGTGCTTTTCTTCTTTTTTTTTCAGTGTTGGACAATGGAAACAGAACAACTGCCTTTGTGAGAGTCTGATCCATTAGAGAGACAATCTATGACTGATGCTGTATGCTACCAGCAGAGTTTGGATACTTTGCAAAGGCTGTGATTTCATGGCCCCACTTCTTTCAGAGGTTATCTCACAAAAACCCAAACAAAAAACCAGCTTTGCTACTGTTTTAGGTGTTGTGAGAGGGCCCACAAGAAGCGGCCTGCAGCTGCCCCAGAGCTGTGCTGGTGTGCTCTAAGCAGAGCACTGGCTGTGTGATGTGCCAGAGATATCCAGGGATGACAGCAGTTCATGCACTCACCAAGTGCTGTGTGCACTCCTCATACATCACAAGACAGATAAAGTTTGCTGACTAAGGAAGATGTGAGCAAACAAAATAGGGTAGCTTTATAAACTCAAACTCCTTTTTGCAGGTACAGTTACCACAGTCACTGAAGATTTACATGGTAAAGGCCATTTTGATTTCAGAAAGGTCATTTGTGAGCAAAATTAATGCAAGTGCAGTTATGGTCATGGGTCCTGATGCAGTAAAAAGACATCCTATGGAACACAGCTGTATGTCATTGGAGAATGTTTTCACCTTCTTCATAAATACTCAAGTGGCAGCCAGGAACCTGAAACATAGCTCAGTGACATCATTTATAGATACCCACTTTATCTTAGCCAGGGCAGGGTGTTTCCCTGGTCAACAGAGTATAATTTTGTCTGTCTGCTGGTAGCATCCCTGTCTTGCCCCCTCTGCTGCTCTGTTCCTCTGCCTCCCCTCTAGCAGCGATCACTATTCTCTCACTCATTTGTGAAGAATTGTCCTAAAGCTCTACAAGCAAGAAGTGACACTGGCAAGCTTTAGGGATGAATATGACCAGCAGAGTGTACTGTGACTGATCACACCACTGACATCTTTGACACCTCGTAAACCCAAACTTGAAACCATCACATCCCAGAAAAATCATCTGCTGACCTGTGCTGACGCAAACAGCAACAGCAGAAATACCTCAAGTCTGCATACACAGCTCACAGGTTTGATGCTCTGTATTATTGGATGCCACAACACTAGTTAACTATAAATACCATGCACCCTGCATGTGACACAGCTGCCCACCTGGGCTTCAGCCTGCATTTAAGGGAGCAAGGATGACAGGAATGAGAAAGGAAGAGTAACTGTGTTTCAGCTCTCCTCTTGCCTGCTTGCAGAGGATGTGAGCTTCAGTTTCTTCAAATCCAAATATCTGAAGAAATACCTGCTGTCTGGAATGTTCCCAAGGAACTTCCTACCAGGGAAGTGACCAGACGTTTGTCTTCAAAACAGCATTGAAAGCCCTGATTTTGGCTCCAACAAGGACATTAGTCATAATACTAGAGAATAAGGGAATAGACAATTTCAGCTGGAAGAGACCTGCAGTAATCATCTAGTTCAACTGACTGACAAATTCAGGGCTGAAGAAATTAAACCATAATAAGGGCATTGCTCAAACGCTTCTTAAATGGCATTGACCACCTCTCTGAAAGCTTGTTCAGTATTTGACAATTGTCTCAGTAAAAAATGCTTCCTAATATCCAGTCTAAACCTTGCCTGATGTAGTTTTGAGCCACTTCCATTTATCCTATCCCTGGATTCCAAGGAGAAGAGCTCAGTGTCTCCCTTTTCAGGGAGCTGTGGAGACCCATGATCATCCCTCAGATTTCTTTTCTCCAAGACAAGTCCTCATAGTGCATTCCTTACAATCCTTTTGCCAGCTTTGTTGCCCTTATCTGGATCCAAGGACCTTCATATCCTTCTTAGCCTGTGGGGCCCAGAACTGCACACAGTGCTCAAGGTGAGAATGGCAGACAGCAGGAAAATCACCTCTCTAGACCTGCTGGTTGTGCTGTGCTTGATGCATCCCAGCATGTGGTGCCTTCCTGGATGCTAAGGCTCACTGCTGGCTCACACTGAGCTTGCTGCTGACCAGCACCCTCAGATTGCTCTCTCAAGCCACTTCTCTCCCAATTTATATCTGTGCTCAGCATTATTCCGGCATCTCAACTTGTTAAATTTCATCCCAATCATCATATCCCAATGCTCCGACCTATCTAGATTCCTCTCCAAGGCCTCTTGTCCCTCAAGAGAGTCAACAGCATCTCCCAGTTTGGCATCATCAGCAAACCTGCAAATGGTGCACTCAACTCCTACATATTGGACGTGATCATGTCCTCTGCAAATAAAAGGCAGACTCATACTTGTTATATTACTCTTTCTTTCTCTCTCTTTTTTTTTTTCCTGTTATTTTTGGTGTGAATTTTATATTTGATTAACCATTGTAATTTTAAAAAACAATTCATTGAGGTGTGGCCACATGTTACATCTCAATGAAAGCCATTTGAACTGCAATCTTCTCTAAGGAAATTGGTTATGTGTTTTGAATTACCCACAAATCACATTCATACATCTGATTTTTTTTTCCTTCTGGTAATGTCACCTTATTGTCAGCACTCAGGAAGGTTAACTAACTGATAGGGATGGAAAATGCATTCCATCATTAGAAAGACAGACTCTGTGTGGTGATGATCAGTAAGAAATCTTTCCTCTAACTCTGTCTTTTCTTGCTTTCTGCAGTAGTTACTCTGTTTGTCAGCTGTCTACTCTAGTCTTCAGAGAGGCTATACTTTTTCAGACAGTGGGAATAGACTTTGGAAAAAGAGGCTGGAGCTGTCAAAACCGACAGCCAAACCTCACCAACACTCTTAAAAAGAAAGCTAGATATACCCAAGGAAGAGTTTATTCACAGAAGAACCAAGATGGATTTCTGGAGAAGTATTTTAGTAAGATTAGCAAGTTAGTGAGATGTTTCAAAAGTCAGTAGCAAGTGTCTGGATAGATGGTAAATATTTGTTTAAAATAATAATATTTTAAATACAGAGCTAGTCTATAGACAAGTGTCCTATCCCACACATCCATCTGAGAAGAGGATCCTGCTGGCTCCTATCACCCTCTGTGCATGTCAGGCCATGCACTCCCCCTTAACAGGTTGCCATTTCTCTCCCAAGAAAGAGGTGTCTCTTATCTGCACTGCTTTATACAAACAAGCCACTTGATTTCACTGCTAAGGGGACATCTGTAGGATCAAGACCAAATCCCCATCTCCAAACCTCTGATTGCCTGCATTGATCATAATCTGGGTCACATGTAGACTGATCCCACTGATCGGCAGGCTGAGGGCACACAGGCACAAGGAGAGTCCTGACCAGGACTTGGATCCTGCCCCCATGGGCAATGTGGGTCCCAACAGGCTGGGCCATGCCCTGCACTGAATCCTCTAGCCCAGCAGTGGGTTTCAGTAGCCCTGTTGTAAGGCAAAGGCTGAGTTTCAACATGACTATGAAGAACCTCGCTCACGCATTCATTTAGGAGAGTTTGGCCACCTTTTACACGTCTCAGAGTATATCTTCAAGACATTTTATTTTTTCCTTATTTCATGATTTGGTGTTCGTTTAAAGTTCCTGAAACACAGTCCAAGCAGGTTGAACCTTGTGACTTGTGCATGACTGAATACTTCTCTGCAAACAAATGTGCCATGACCACAAACTGAAAGCAGTGGGCTTCAGTCCCAGGGAGATCTCTTTTTGATCAACATGCAAGCCTAGTAGCTTCCATAGTGGAGTCCTTGTCTGCACTCACCCAGAGGTCTCCCTTGGAGAAGCAAGCTGCTTTTTGACCTGACATCCCAGCTGCCTGCTAATCTCCAGTCTTCCACAGCTACAACATCAACCCTGCAGCATGAGCAGTCCCATGCCCTGTGCCACAGTGAAAAGGCAAACATGAACCATGGGTAAGAAATTGCTACTCTCTTTCAGTCGTCCTCTCTGGCAGCTGGTGGCATTCTCACCATGTCCCCTTGAAAGTCCCGACCACTCTTGTCAGCCTGGCTCCGTGCTGATAATCCAGTACACCAGCAGCACCTGTTACCCAAGTCTGCTCCTTCAGTGTTGGCTGCCTTGGGCTTGGACAGCAGGAACTTCCTGCATCACATCCTGCCTCCCAGGGAAGGCATGGCTGGAGTCTCTGCTGGGCAATGAGCACATTCAGCATAGCAGCTCGTGCTCGGTTCCCTGCAACTTATCCATGGCTACATTCCAGCTGTTTGAACTCTGGGTAGATCCCGTGGTGTGGCAAAGCCTGGAGTCTCCCTCTGCTGCAGGACTGTCTCCAGCCAGGGTAAGAGAGGCAGATTGCCCGGGACAGCTGGTGCCCTTCTGAGACCTTCTGTGCAGCACTGCTCTGGCGCTGACCTCTGCCGTCAGTGCACCTGCTCAGAAAGGCCCACAGACCCTCCTGGCTGCACCACAGGGACACAAAATCTCCCCCAGTATTGTCCTCACAAGATTTTTAACTTCCCGGAGATATGGGAGAGGGAGAATGTTGGACAGGAAGATGAGCAGACGGCAATTTTAAACTGTCCCCTTTCCTCAATTTAAATGTTTTTTCAGAGAAAATTTCTATCTCAGATGTGATATTTATCTTATTTTCCCCTCTTAAAGAACTCTCCAGGAATTCCCACTCTCTCAACAAGTGATAGGGGTGAATGTAAATGTGTTTGTGTGCATGACCTCGATGCTGTCCATGGGATCTCTGTGCACCCTAAACTTGCTGTTATCTTGAGGCAGCCGCAACTGCGGATGACTGAGTTTGAGCCAATTACTTCAAAGGTACATTCTACCCCAGGGGATTTTAACATGTCACTGTTCTTGGAACAGTTGTTAAGACATAGTTTTTATATATAAATAAATTTATTTATAATAAATTATATAAATGCATATATGCTCAATATAAGTGAATTGTCAATATTATTCATTTCCTAACACCTCAATCAGCCTATTTTTCAGAAGTCCTCTGACACTGGAAAAGTTGGCTCAGCCCCATCTGTCCCACGTATGTTCTCTAAAGTGGGGGAATGCAAATTCCCCTGACAGTAAGCGTCGATAGTCTTGTGAATGGGTTATGCAGGGTTACCTTGCTCCCTGCTGATTCATTTTCTCACCTGGAGAAGGGAAGTCTGGGAGCAAATATCTGGGAGTTTCTAGTTCCTGGGCTGACAGGGAACTTGATGGTGCCTTGCATCCTGCAGTTTGTTTGTTTGGGAAGTTTGTCTTTGCACAGACTACAGACCCTGATTAATGTGATGTTGTTGCTATGGTCATTGCTCTATCCTGCAATGTTTTCTGTTTCTGTCTTTGCTGACAAGGCCTTTAGCACCAATCTAAGGGCAATGAGTAATAACAGGGAGGAACAGAGTCATAATGACCGTCCTCTGAGCAAACAATTGATATGCTAATGACGTTGGTGGGAACGCAGCTCCTATCTACAAAGAGAGGGACTGGAGAATGAAAATAGGACAGGGCAAAGAACAGAGGGGATTAAAAAAATGAAGAAGACTCTTGTGGGATTTTTCCAAGGACCTAGAATAATCTTTGTGGAGGAAAGGATCCAGTGTGATTTCATACCAGGAGAAAGTGTGGTTTATCAGCAGAGCTAGCAGAGAACTGATGCAAATTAAATATTACCCCACCAGAGAGAGGATATTGAAGTACAGAAATCTGTGCAGAGCTTTTTATTTTAATTTTATCTTCTGTGCACTTCTAGTACTGAGCAAAGAGCTCAGCTGTTACTGAATACCATCTCCACCTATGTTTTCAAAACATCAGTGACATGCTCTAAACACTTCCAAAGAAGGACGAGATTTCCCAGGTACCTGTGGTCCTGAAGAATAGAGTGCTTTTAAAGTGGTGGCTGGAACACAAAACAGTTGGGTTTGAGTCTTCATCTCTACAGGACAGCAAGCAAAGTCAGTGGCCAAGATGTGTTTTTAGACAGGTCATGGAGAAAAGGGAGCTGCAGTCAACCGCAGTGTTGTCAGGGCCCTGGGAACAATTCTGTGAATGCCTAAGGAGGGGATCTGCTCTAGCCAAGTCATGGGCAGTTGCATTTCACACGATCATTCTTTTCTTATTTGCCCCCACAAATGATTGAACCATACATCTTTTTTAGAAAAAAAATCCACTCTCGGCCAAAGACTTCAAACAATGAAAAATCTGGAAGTCTCACGAGAATCTACTCCAGTGCTAACACCCTCACTGTTAGAGGCTTATTTCTGCTCTCTTTTTTTCCAGTTTCCACATTTCAGAGTAAAGAACCTCTCTATCTAGATACTTCCTTGTGCAGACACTTTTTAAACCAAATCAAGTTGTCTCTTAGCCATCTCTTTGATCAGCTAAATAGATAGAATTGCCTAAATCTCTCTTTGTAGAGTGCAATTTTCTTACCATGAACCACTCTCATGCAGTCTAGGATCTAAGCAGAACAAAACTGAGGGAAAAAACTTTGGCCAGACTGTGTTTTGAGAAAATACTTCGAGATAGACTTTGTTATCTGATTACATTTGGTGTTAATAAAAACTTGATTATACAGCAATAAATTCTGCAGTTTGTATTGTTTTGAAATGACAAAAAACTTGAGTCATCCATTTCCCTTCTCTGTGAACTTCTTCCCTTTGAAACTATTAAAACAAGTATGATTATATTGCATCAATATAAATCAACAGTGATGCCCTGTCCTGGTTACAATATATTGAGCTTTATTCACAACATCATGAGTTTTCTTTTTAGGCATTTTCAAAAGTATAAATCTCCCTTTCAGGGTGCTCAGTAGCAAAATTAGCATTTGCTTTTTGTCCCTGTGCTCCCAATTTTTTCATGGTTGTCAGTCCAAGTATTTGGCCTTCAGAGCTGTCTGAGGGGAAGCATGAATCAGGCATATAAAAATCCAGTATATAAAAATGTAGTTTCGCTTACATGCAAGACAAGTCAAAAGTTCCTTTTCACAGGTGTAAAAGTGGAAGTGAATCTCTGTTTAAAAGTGTGGTCACTACTATTTCACTGCAGAAAACTGCAGCATTATGTTACTACAGTGAGAACATTGTTATTGGTCAGCTAAACGCCAGCAAATCATAGCATGCTACTGCGTCTCCCATAGAAGAAATAATGATCTCATGATGGAAATGTTCACTGGGCTATACTATTACTGCAACTTGTCCTCTAAGAACAAGGGCAAAAGCTCGTAATGGATATGGTGCCGGCACAGTTACACATGAGAGTACTCTGCTATCCACATGCCTCGGCACTGCTTCTCCTCCCACAGAAAGGTCAATGACAGAGAGGTGAGAGGATTTACATACTTGGTGCCCTAGTAAGAAATGCTTTTAGGTAGGTTGGCCCTGCACTGTAAACAGCCCCACTTATTTCAGCTAAATATTATTAAGGTCATAAAATGTCTCAAGACTCATGCAGACTTCATGCCAGCTTGGCTGTGGCCCAGGTGCATCTGCTGTGAAATGAGAATGGTTAGGGAACTTGGGGCTGTGCTAAGTCACAGTGTGAAAGTGGTTAATTTGGGAGGTTTTGTGTCTGGTTTTGGCAGTCCAGCTTTCTCTGGGGTGAAAACACTGCAAAAAGAAAATGCAACAAGGCGGTCTTATGGCCTCCTGAGGCTCTCTGTGGCTCCGAGTGGCATCTCCAAGAAAATGGCTGGGGCACACTAGTATTTGGGTTGATCAGAAAGTGCAGGTGTATTGTTTTGGAAAACAAGGCAGGCAGTGGCATTGCAAGGTGAGGTGACGTTTTGCAGTGCTGCTGGCTTCCATGCTCCAATGTACAAGGCTTGCCCAGTAAGCCTCAGTAATTATTTACTGTGCAGGCTTTCTTTTCAAAGCAGTGGCCTTTCCTTCTCAGGAGGGTAACAGCTTGTTCCTCTCCTTTTGCAAAATCACTGACTGCCACGTTCAGCTAGTGGTGGGGCTCGGTGCTTGCCCTCCTTTTCCTCATCCAGAGGGGAGGCTCAACAGTGCAGCCCAAAGTCTGCATTTGCAGCATGGGGATGGGGATGACCCATCTGGACATCCATGCTGGGATGTCAGCTGGGAGGAAGCTGGAGGAGTTAGAGTTGCTGGAGCCAGGAGTGCCAGTGAGCTCCCACACACCCATCCCAGGCCCAGGGAAGGGCTGTGCTCCAGTGGCAGGACAGTAATCAGCCTGGTGCTGCCCGATTGGTCTACAGAGACATGATGATATGCTCCCAGTTCCAGGGGACATCTTCCCAAAAGAGATTTTGTATGCTAATCCCTTCTGCCCTCATCAGCCAGGCCTCAGGCTGCCAGTACTGGGCTGCCAAGTTCCCAGCAGGAGTAACCTCTGCTGCACTGATAAGAGGGGATAAAACCACCCTCCCCAGGCTCCTCTGGCTGTGGTGGGCTCTCCCCAGAGCCCCTCACTGGAGGCTGCTCCCCTCTCTGGGAGGGTGATGCCGTCACCCAGTGAGGAAGGTGCCTGTGTCCGGGTGAACATGGACTGCCAGTCCACAGATAGGGTCACCCCAGACCCCGGGGAGCAGGGAGTGGGTTCTCCAACCCACCACCCTAGTCTTGGTGAATCTGTCCCCTTTGCTGTGCAACTCGGCTTGTGAAGCAAAATTGGGCACACCAATGGTGGACAAGGCTCTTATCCAAGGGATTACCACAACCTGAAATACAGGTAGCTCTTTGCTCCAAAGTTCAGTGAGCAGAAGAGGGTCTGCTCTCCCTCATTATGATCTCTGAAGTTACCTTTGCACGGCCCATGACCCCTGGGGCAGTCACAAATACATCCCACTGCTCAGAGAACCCTTAGAGTTGCTCACCTTGTCAGCAAAAGCCTCCTTTTGGCAGCTGGGAATGGCTGAAGTAAACTATAAATTGTCATGGACATTAGTCCAACCTCTCTGCAAAGAGAGCAAGTAATACATACCTCTCTTGTCGATGTTCCTAAGCCATGGGGAATTAAACAGTGACAAAATACTCAGGCATATGAACTCCTCTGCTTTGCTGCAAAAGTTCTGAAATACAGTCAAGTTTGGGGCTCCAGGCATTTTGATTGGTTTTGCTGTCATATCTTGAGAGATAATTCTTAAATTACACAGTACCAACCAAGCAGCATCCCGCTAAACAGGAAAAAAACCCTTGCTGCAGCAAATTGTTCTATGACTAAGTGCATTAACAGGTTTGTCTCTCCTTCAGAAAGTTGTTTTAAGAAAATTACGTTGGTTATGCAGACAAATCATGTCTCTTTAGTAAATCTATACTCTAATCAAATGAGGTAAATACTCAGAGACTAGCTATGGGGGCTGTAAAAATACCTCCATAGATAGAGGCATCAAGAGATGAAATGCAAAGATATTTATTATTTTATGAGGCTCATTACTTTGCCTAGGATCTAAAGAGACATGCTTCATTGAATGTCTGTAAATTGTCTTTGATGTAGAGGAAACTCCACTAGTTATGATAGATTTGATCTTTTAAAAATAACTGCATATTAAAGTATTTTCTGTGGTGCTGGTGACCTTTCATGTCACATTACTGAGACTCAAGTGGCCATACATGGCTGTGACAGAGCAAGGGTTCTCTGTGACTCAGGGGTCCCATAACACAGGAGCTCTCCAAAAGTATTAAGTGTTCGGCACAAAGTCAAGACGCTGTAGATTCTACACAACGTGTTTCATGCCCAAATGCTTTTGCCATTTAGCTTTTTGGCAATTGACTGATACCATTGCAGGTACCAGGAATATTTTTGAGCCCACTGACTGTGGAGGATGCCGCTGCTTGTTTCAGTAGTTGCACATAAATTGGCATTCCAACCCTTTGGGCTGCTAAGACAGACAATGCTAATACATGAAGCCAATGAGAATTACATTTGCCAGGGCTGACCCTGGGAATGGGCAGCCAGCCAAGGTTTCGCAGCCTCACTGATGTCCTCAGAGACGAAGGTGAGGGCCTAGCCCCAGTTGCTTATTTTAGGTGACACATAGAGAGTTGCTTTCAGAGAAAGGCAGATAGACACAGCTGTTGATCAGAAATTTGGCCTGTTTGCACAGCAGTTTATGGAAGAGGAAGAAAAAAAGGACCATGCTGAAAATTTGTGTGAGAGGACCAGACTGGCCCAGGAGCTGGCTGGAGGAGACCTGAAGTTCAGATGGACAGAAAACTTTCTCTGACGGTCCTTTCTGCAAGAAGTGAGGAGGTAACAAAATATCCAAGCCCCTCAACACTGCTTGTTGGTGAAATCATGCAGAGAGAGTTTGTTCCTTCTTCTCAGGCTTTTAATCAAGGTTTTAGTCTCAGAGGGAATAGTACATTTTTTCCTAATATGGGAGAGTTCACCTTTAATTTTAATGTTTTGCTCTGGACCCTTTCGCCAGTTCAGGATCAACAGATACTGTTCAGTGCTAGGAATCTCTTTAGGAACAGAAATAATTGATGTCCCTTGAGGTTCTTGCCTCTTAGTGGAGAACATGTCAGAAGGCCAGCAACTGGGAAGGAGAGTGTGTTTGTTACAGGTTTATTTTAGTCGTGATCTTCACCCTCCTTCCTATCCTTGGGTTAAAGAAAATGCTGGGTTTGGTTCTTGTATTTGTTTCAGTTGTTGATTGCTCTTAATGACTGCAAAGCCCCACCCTTTCTATTAACGGGTCAGTGCCCAAAACATGCCCACTGTTAGTCAGATCTGCCGAGTTTAAACAGGTGCTTTTTCTAACCCACAGTAAATATGAGCTGACTTTTTAAAGTCAAGTTGTCCTTCTTACAGCTTAGAAGCAGATCTCTCTTTCATGATTATCCTCGATGGCTGTGAATTTATACCTGTCCTGAACAACTAGTATCTTGGGACATAGTCCCTGGCTAATGCTGAAACTGCTGCTTCTGATGAATGGTCTAGTAAATCCTCACATGATAAAGACACCTGAATCTAAAGCTGTTAGCAAGCAGAGAAATGACTGTCTGCCATTGCACAATGCCATGTGAATGGGTTTTTTCCATTTCAAACCCTTACCGTAATGTTGTATTTATAGCAGGGCAGGGCCCCCATGTATTCTGCCTGGTGTGGAATGTGCTTTCTGATACTGTGGCAGGTGAGTGGCCACCCTACGTCACTGTTGCTGAAGGTTGTAGGTGAAATGTGTTCAGCAAACTCCAGCAGTATGATAAGCAGTTGATCTTCATATCTCCTCACCACCAACAGGAGGAGGGAGATGCAGCACTCAAGGAATTGGAGAAGGACTCAGGAGATTCACTTTCACCAGTAGGAACCTGCTGCCCTTGCTTGGAATCAGCCAAATCCCACTTCTCCAAGGATACTTCTTAGGACAATGGGAAGTGTCCTAGGGAGATGACTTTGGGAGCTAAGTGCACAGAACGCGCAAGAATGTGTCATCAGGGGGCACACACTCCATCCCAAGCCAGAGCCAGAATCCACCACCACTCTCCAAGATAAAACATTTGCATTTGCTCTTTTTACTAATGCCAGTGAAGGAGACGCCACAGCCAGAGTTCCAAAATATGACCTCAAGAACCTCTTTGTGATGGTGTTGTTACCTGGATTCTACCAAGGTGAGGTTGGAGGGACTGTGTGCCCTGGTGTGACCAGAAGTCCTTTAGATTACTTTTGCTTTCCTGCCAAAAGTATCACAAAACTGCCCCAAAGAAGGAAGACCAGCACTCTGTCCCTCCACAGCTGCCTCCAAAAGAAGACAGAGACCTGCCTGTCCCCCAGCATTCAGGCAGCTCATTAAGAGGGCTCAGTCATTTCATGGTAGATCAGGAGTCAACCCATGCAGACCCAAGCTGAATTACAGGGTGTTTGCCAGCCCAGGATACCACAAGCTACCCCAGGACAAGGAGGGACAAACTGTGCTCCTTTGCAGCACAGTTTCTCCTTCATAGGCTACAAGTACCAGGCTGTAGGCAAGGCAGGGTGAGGACAGGCTGAAGAAGACACCACTGGGCTGAGGGTGAGGACCAGCATGCATGGAAAACTGATGCCCTATGCTCCCAGGCATGTCTGCTGAAACATGGGATGGACAGACCAGTCCAGCTGAGCAGCAGAATGGCTCTGTAGACGCACAGATGTGTAACACCCTTCACTAATGTTTGGCAGCTCACATCTGCCTGCAGGGCAGAGGGGCAGGGGGAGCCAGGGCACCTTCTGAGCGGGAGGCAGGCAGCAGCATGACAGAGTGTCACAGAGCAGCAGGCATGCTAGGGCTGTGCCTGGGGATTAGCGAGGGAGTGGGGCATTTTCCAGAATTCATATTCAGTGTGCTTAGCTTAATCCACTGTTTTGCTCCATTCCCTTTCAAGCACCATATCCCACCAGATATGACAACTTTTCAAAGCCCTTTTTGGGGTGAGCTCTCTGTTTGTTTTGTGGGGTTTTTTTTCCAAAATACTGCAGAGGCAATGTAACACAGCTCAGCCCTGCGTACGTGCTGCACCATTCTGGAAGATGGAAAACAAAAGCTAAAAGAGGATGGTTAACCTTTTCTAATTGTCACAGCACAGGACTAGTTGCCAGGAGGAACTTGAGTGCTAATCCTACTTTACTCACCATGTGACCTTTGGGTAAGTTACCTAATTAACTTGTCCTTCGGTCCGCCGAGCCTGCAAAGAGCAGGTGTTTCAGTGAAACACAGCATTGCTGAGCCAACATGTGGCCTTAGGAAACAGCCAGGGAATAAAACCTGCTGCACTTTTAAAAAGGTGGTATTAATACAGGGAATTAAAACGTCCTGCTGTAAGTTTAAGCTTGCCCTTTAATCTTTTGTACAGGATCGAGCCCAGACTATTTGGTTGAATGGAAGGTCATTGTCTGGATGGCATTTGGTATTTGTGGAGGAGTGATATAGAGTGATCTGATCAAATCATAACTGAGTCAATTCTGTTCTGCTGGAATTCATTTCCTTTCACGGGAGGTACTGGATCCTGATTTTCCCTGACCACTCTGTGCTGTGTGATGCTGTTAGGAGTACTCTCCAAATATCATTGCCCTCTAGGAGGATTTGAGATCATCCCTCTTTTCCCTTGCATTTGAAAGGAGTTTTAAGGCTGAATTAAAAATGTTCAATTAAAAAAAGTATAGTTATCCCTTGATTTCTAGCTTTTTCCCATTGTTTCTCCCCCTTCTTTTTTTATTGACTCACTTTAGCCAAAGTTGAATCTCTTTTCTTTCCTGAAAGTATTCAGTATTAGGGGCATTAACACAGTTGGATTCTTCTTGCTAATGTGGAATGAAAAGATTCTAACAACCATCCCCAGAGATCATCCTCTCTCTGGTGAAAGATCTTTCAACCTGAATTGGAAAAAGCACTTTACAGAACTATTCACTCCCTCTTTAGCATTTCGTGTCAAGGAAGATGCCATAGCATCTCTGCTATGGATTACAGACACATCATTTATTATTATCTGGCGCTCGGGAGGCAAGCCTGCCTCCTGGGGTAGGTATGGCTTGTTTTCCAGGTTAGAGCTCTCATTTAAAGAGAGAGTTTTCAGGGAGATCTTTTTGCAAAGAGCCAGCCTACACTCTTCTCTTTCGAGAAGTTTGGTCTTCACAGTCTTTTGCTACAATGGTCCAATACAGTGTTTATTTAAAACTTCCCTTTTCATAATATGCTGTGGACTGGACAGCTGAAATGCAACCTTGATTTGGATGAATTGGTTCTGCAACCAGGTTTCCAGAATCAGGTTTTGATCTCTTCTTATTCAAAAGTGCCTGTAACCATGAATGGTCTAATTGAAACCGGAGGCATTTGCTGCAGACTAAGGAACAATTCAATGGGATTAAGGCAATGTCGCATCTGGGCTGTTGTGATTAAATTTTGCAAATATTAATTGAAAAAATCTTGGCTCAAATCCTAGCCAATATGTATTTGAGCAGTTCCCCAGAAAAGAGTGAAGCTGAGCCTTGCCTGAGGTGTAGCAGTGGTGCTGTTTTAACATGTCCTTTCATTGTCTTCACTTGGCAGAATCTAAGGATTTTGGCTCAAAAAGGGCAAGCTCTTTGAGGGGATGTTAAGGTTAGAGTTTGAAAAGAGCAATTTCCAGGTGAAAAAAGTTTGCAACATGACAATGAAACCAGATGGAAACCCTGCTGGCTTGAAAAATAACTCTGGGAGTGACAATCTTTCCCACAGACCCAACAAGCTCCTTGGGGCACATCCACAGCATGCAATGAAACTCTCTGCAAGGATCCCAGTGCTGGCCACTAATGAGCTAATGGCAGGACCATGAGCACATCAACTGTGTCTTGTCTGCTCAGAGGGCATCATGCCATGATTTCAGGGAAGAGCTCACCTTCCTTCAGGTGTTATGCTCTACTCAGTTTACAGATGAATCAGGGGTTTGCTCTGGAAGTTTGGCAAAGGCAGTATAGGCATATAGCGTATTCCCTCACCCAGAGAGCAAACTTTGGGATGTGAAAAGGAAGAATTTCCTTTTCTGGGACAACAGGACAATATCAATTGCCCCTGAATAGATTGCTAATAGACTGTTTTGTTCTTTGCATGCTGTTCAGAGGAACTCATCATAAATCTATCCAGAAACTGAAGCAAAAATAAATTTATTTATTTGTCTGTGTATTTATCACAAAGAGTATCAGGCAGGGAGTCCACTATGGCATTTCTAGTGGAGGGATTTTTTATGTTGGAGGTTTTTTTCCTTTTCTTTGTACAACTGCCCGTTAGGTTCCAGGATGAATCTGAGATATCCATCTATGAATCTGCTGCTTCTCTGTGAGACTGCCAGTCTGACTCAGAGCCAAGTTTTGCAGAGGTGCTACAACTAGAGTGACTAGGTCATGCATAGTCAAGATCTTCCAACTTTGAAACTGCTCCCCACAGCCCTTTGGCCTCAAGTAACCTGTTGAATCAATCTACATCCACTTGTGAGCACCAAGCTCCATGAATAATGTTGACCAACTGGAGAGAATCCAGCAGGCAGGAATAAGAGTGATCAGAGGGCTAGAAAACATGAGCTATGAGGAAAGACTGAGAGTTGAGTTTGTTTAGTCTGGGGAATTGAAGGCGGGTAGATGTGCTAACACCCTTCAAGTATGTGAAAGACTACTGCAATGAAGAGGGATAAGCTGTTCTTCATGTCTGCTGTAGACAGGAAAGGAAGTAGCGGGCTTAAAGTGAAACAAAGGGAATTTAGGTGAGATATTAAAAGTCAATTTCCAGTTGTGAGACCACTGGGATGGTTTGCTGTCTGCATGTGCTCTTTTGGGAAGGCTTTAACAGCAGCTGAGATAATTATCTCATCACTTTCAGCACAATCTGGAGGCTGGTGGAAGGGCAAGATAACCTTTTAAAGTTTCTTCCAGCTTGGTTTTGTGTGATTTCTGCTGTGGATGCAAAAAGTCACTAGGGTAGTTCTCTGGTAGATGTTTTGTGACCAGGCCACCGTCCGGTTTTACAGACTGTTGTCTGATGGGAGAAGAGATTCATTGTCCATCCTAAAATTGTCAAGAAGAATATCCTCAAAACACCAGAAGGGTTCCTCTTCAAGGGATTTACAGATGCAAACAACAGCGAAGGCCAGGCCTCAGCTGATGTAAAAATAAGTAGGTCTCCCTGCTGGACCAGCTGCCCTTGGCAATGTCCTAAACTATTTCTCCAGTGGTGACCGGTGTGGTGGCCTTGCAGTGAGATACACCTTGGTGCCCAAGAAAACTGAATCAGACAGACACCCAAGCAGCCAAGAGTTGCTGAGTTTCCATATGTAACTCAATAAAAGGAATAAAAACAAAAGCAAAACCTGATGCACACAACAATCCCCCCTTCTCCGGTTTCACAGGGAAGCAAGTTCCAACACTGTAAAGTCAAAGATTAAATAAAAAGAAGGCAAGGACACCTGTAATGCATATGTTAGATCTGGGTAAAACAGCATTGAGCACACCCTCACAGATTTAAACACCATGAGGTGGGCAGGAGCTTAGGACCTGGCAAAGAAGCTGCCTTTTCAACAAGTTCATTGGGCCTGCATTTTTAGCCCTTCTTTTTCTGTAATCCCATCCATTTTTAATGAGGGAACATTATTGTCGAGGTTTAACGACAGGTGTCTGCTAAGGAAGGCAGGAGCCTTCCTTGGAATGAAGGATGTAAACCCCCTCCCTCAGAATTATTATAATTTTGGATTTAAGGGGGCTCTCAGGCGAAGATATGGGAATAGGAATAACAGTTCTTTATTAGGAGNTTGGAGCAGTGATCCTGTAGAAAGGTGCAGCCCTCCACTGAAGTTCCAGTTCAGATAGATGGGCCTGGCCTTCCTCTGGGAATCCAGTGGAAAAGGCTGCTTTGGTGTCCCAAATCTCACATTATTATCCAGGTCGAGATGTTTGGCTCCTCCCCCGGGTGGAGCATTTCCCAATGGGATGATGTAATTTTATCAATGGACTCAATGGCCCATTAGCAGAAGATCTCTCTCTGGAGGGAGGATGGGACATGGAAGAGATAAAGAAACTGCTCTCACTGGTTTCTTATCAGCTGGGCTATTGACAGAAGGTTACACCACCCCCCACCCCAGTTCCAGCAGATGGTGATGGAATACACACTTTTTTTTGGTTACATTTTGCATTGTGACCCATGACAATTATGCAACCAGCATTTGTGCACAGGAGTGTCCAATCATGGGCCAGCACAGGATGGGGGGAGGCTTGGATGGCTTGGAGGCTTGGATGGCTTAGGGCTCCCCAGGCTGTGGCTGCCCATGATGCTACTCCTGAAGAGGTCGGAGCTCACCTTTGCTGCTATGAGTCAAGGACTGCTGGGCAGAATTCTTCCATGCAGCTAAACCAGCATAGTTATCACTGGCTAGTTTAGAAGTAAAAGGCATCTCAGACATACTTATGGAGAGCAACTCTCCCCTGTTTGTAAGTTCAGCTCCTTTCTGTTGCACTCTTGTGTCCTTTTGTCCTCTTTTGTGACTCTTCTGGAATTTAGATTTGAGACGCACACACCAGCCAAGGGCCAGCAAGCTCCTTCGACCTTCCACTTCATCTGCAACAGACCCATTTCTAAGTAGGAATAATGATAGATGCTGATGAGGTGCAAGATTTGACATTCATCTGGGAGAGCAGAAGCATGAGATTGCTACTTCCACCAAAAACTAGAAATGGGTGGATATTTATCTCTTTCATCTGCACAGTTTTGAAGGTCAGCAATTCAGTTGAATTTCCATAGGTTTCAAAAGTGCTTTTTGTTCCCATAGGTTTGCTGGTTTCTCGTATTACAAAATTATTATTTCTCTTCTTGAAAAAATAGGAATATTTAACTTTTCACTTCAAATTAAAAATTTTCTTTCAAGAAAAAAATTCTTTTATTGTTAGTTTTGAAAAACTTATCATGCTGTTCAAGGGAAATGGCAATTGAAAAAAATAGAATAAATGCTGGAGATGAAGACTATGGGAAAAAATGGAAATACTTTCAGAAATACTTGCAGAGGAATGTCCACGTCTTTCTCTAACCCTTTTTAAATGGTTAGCAAGCTTAATATAAATTATGCACAAACTTGGTTCTATCACTGGACTTAAAATGTAACTTTTCTCCAAGGAAAAAATTTCCATTGCAGATGGAGGGTGTTTTTTATTTATATAGTGAACTTATTGAAAATTAGGAAATCATTTTCAGATTTATGTGCATCAGTGCTTTTATCCTCCTTTGCACATCTGAAAACATACAGCTCTGGTAGAATAACGCTCCCAAGATGATAACTCCTGGATAGTTTTTTTCTACTTCTACCCCTCTCCTCAGGCATCTGGAAGACTTTCTGTGGTGGAAGGACCTGTGCCCGGGGATTTCAGTAGCCCAGTACTTGGGATGCGCATGTGGCTTCTGAACATAGTTGCTGGCATGCACTGAGGGAGGAAAAAGTTGTCCTTCTGACTAGTCTGGTGCTGGTACCCTGTCAGGGCTGGATAACAATGTCATCAGATGCTTTAGAAATGCTTAGCAGGACAGGGAGGTATGTGTCTTGGACAGCGGGATTGCGACCTTCCTGTGCTCTCCGATGAAATAAGTAAAATAAGTTTGCTGATCACATACAGTATTCAGGGTTTTTTGGTATTTTTTATCTGGAGGGGTTTTTGACAGGGTGCCAAAGCACTCAGTTATTTTTATGTTTGGGAGTATTTCTCCCCGTAAGACCCAGACACCTATTTCCTATGCTCAGAAACACAAGGGATGTGACTACAGGCCACCCTGTGTGTGCCCAAGTTGTCTCTGGGGGCATGGATTGCCTGGATCCCAGATGGCCAGGAGCCATGCACACGGGGCAGGGCCAGGGCTGGAGCAGGGTACATCTGGTGCAGCTGGGGTGCAGGCTCTGTACAAACGCCTGGTTTTCTTCCCATCGTTGCCTGGGGCAAAGGTTACCGAGTTCAGCTTTACCCTCTGCTCCATATTTGCAGGATGTACTAATGCTTTAAAATACTGCTGAATTAAAGGCATTTTACATATAAGGGTATTAAGTCTTTGTGCGGCACTGTGGCTTGTGTATTTACTTTGAGTCCTGAACACCCAGCCCAAGTCACTGGAGCAAGTAATCTCCCAGTGCGTGTTGTCGCACGCACCACAAACTGCTGCGACCCAGGCAGCTGCCTCATGAATCTGGCTCGGGGTTTTAGCCTCGTGGCACTGCTTCAGATGCCAGTCCGAGGGACCTCCTCTGCTCTTATGCAATGGTGTTTGGGTAAGGTTCTTTGTCTGGAAAAATTCCTGCAGGGGAATCCCAAGCCAGATCTTTCCTCGACTGCTGCTCCTGCCAGCTGCACACCTAGTACTGCAGATCTTGCTGAGACTAAACAACAACTTTAGGGTTGTTGAGGAATTCTGCCTGAATGAATGTAGCTAAATCTGCACACCTCAGCAGGAACAACTCTTCACCCAGTACAACTGTGGTGGATCTTAGCACTTAATGCACTATGGAATATGCTGTGGGCCTGGTACAAGAACAAAGCATTCTAACTGCTCTCATATCCCATTGGGACCAGTCAAACTGGAATACCCCTCTATGAAGCCCTTGACTTTAGGTAAATGGCAGGGCTGCAGTCCTCCGGGAGACCAAATTTCCTTGTGCCTCTGGCAGAGGTCAAGAGAAAATGAGGCTGACCCAGGCAGTAATATCTAAGGCACCCAAAATGGAAGGAAACATGATTAAACAGATTAAATGAGTCACGCCTACATAATCCTGTGCTGCAGAGGTAGGCAGAAAATCCCACCCCTACCACTCTGAGTTGCAGATAGCAGCGTCTGTTTAAAGGCTTCTTATAGTAGACGCTGGTATCTGTGTTATTTCCTGGAGAAAGGGTGTCATTTTTGCTTCACTGAAGCGTGACAAAGCAAGAACGGTCAGTGTTTGGCCTGCACTCAGGTGTCAGGGTATCTTATAACTGTGATCCACAGTGTCTGTATTTCTGTGAAACTCCTAAAGTGGACAAAGTATGAGGAAACCAGAAGGATTAGGCCAGTACACATACCCTTTATTTGTGAATATTTCCACAGGCAAGACTTAAGTCATTAAAGTAGCCGCAGCCATGGAAGGACAGGATAAGTACTGCGTTAAAAAAGATAAACTGCCTTAAAGTGGGTTTGACAGTGCTGCTGTAGTATCTGTGGACGAATTTATGAGGGTGCAAGAACTTGATGTTTCATGACATCCTCAGTCTATTGAGGTAGAAGTAGAGACTGACCCCATCTAAAATCAAGTATTTGAAGTATTTCAAAGTAGATTTGGCAGTTTCACAAACAGAACACCAGCTGGGATTTTCTGGTCTCTGGTTTTGAGGTCTCGGTTTGTGACATGGGACAAGCCCCATCACTCTCATGTTCTCTCTTTTCCCTATTTATCTCTCCTCTGCCTTGCTTACGCTCACCAAATATTCAGGCCATGCACAGGTCATTTTTAAGTGTTGTTACAAGGGTTCATGTGCCCTCTGATGACTCTAAGACTAAAGTTACTAGTTTAGTTTCCAAATATTGTTAAATCTTTATAATACACAGAGCTGTTTCTTTCCACTGTCTTTTATTAAGCATTAAAAGTAATGGAAAGCTTTTGTGTTCTCCTCCCATGAAGACAAATGGGCAACCAATTCCCACACAGTCACCTTTCCATCTGACAGAGGGACAGGCACACCTCCCCAGGGCTGGTCTAGGGATTTAATTTCCCTAAAGCTGTGATGATGAACATGTAGGCTGTCTCCATCATCAGTTTTTAAGCCTCTTTTCCAAATGTGATGTAATAAGAGGAGACTGCCCCTTTGGAAGAAAGAGGGGTTTAAAGAGGAGACCACTCTTAGTTAACAGACCTTTTGCTATTATTTGCTGGCTATTTCAAGGAAGATGGACAAGGAAAGCTGGGCTGACATCTTGAATGGCTTCTTTCAGGCCAGGCCTTTGCTTCAGAGAGAAAACTGGAGACCTGAGAGATCCATCTCTCTCTGCCTAGACAGTGCATGAGGGTGCCATGAGCAAAACAAGCCTAGGTGAGATCCCTCAAGTAGAAACAGCCAACCCAGAACACCTCTGAGGATTCCAGCCAGCTACCTCGGGTATGTCTACCCATGCTGTGCTTGCTTTTCCCAGCTGCAGCCTGCATAGCTGGAGAGCTAACACACATGGAGAATCCAGTTCCCTTGCTCCCAAGTGTCCAAGGAATGACCCAGCCATCTGCAGGAATCATTACCATCCTCCATGAAAGGGGACAAGGTCAAACCAATTGCATGTTGCCTAAAGAGGATCTTGGGGAGGGAATGTTTTCATTACAACAGTTCATCTTTCTTTTCACAGTTCATCAAAAGCAGGCCCTCTGCATACACACGCAAGACAAATAGGACCGAGGGGTGATGACGGATACCGTAGGCCCGCAGTGATTGGGATGGCCCTCCACTCACACAGTTGATCAAAGGCAAGTAAAACAATCAGCTAGCCATCAGCAAAGATGTAATATTAAACTCCCCAAACACCTCATTTAATTAAGTTTTTAAGATCAAAATCTCCCTACCATCTTTTAAGTTAAACACTCTTAGACCTTGCCCTAAGATAGCAGAAAAGGACTTCCGGAGGGAAAATGTCTGTAAAAAAATTATTCCTAAAATAGTGTCTCTTCCCCCTAGCATCCCAAATAATTTGCCCTCTGGGAGGATGCACTTCTGTCTGGTTTGTCCACGCAGCACTCAGAAAGGTGGGGTGCCTCATGCCCAACACTTGTCCCTGCTTTTTCTGCTGCAGACAAAGAGCAGGAAACAACAAAGCCGCCTTTTATGATGTCGTATTTTTGTTGTGGTGCTGACCAGGGTGTGATAAATCCTACGTCTGCGAACATGCTGCTGGCCTTACTAGTCTGAGCCACAGCTGACTGAAAAATGTCAGGCCTGGGCAGGTGCAGTGCCAGTCCAGGAGGAGAGGAGAGATGGAAGCATACAGGCATACACCAGGAATACATCAATGTGCTGGTTGCCTGCACTGTTCCGCCTGGTCCCCAGAGAGTAAATATTTATGACCCAGTCTCTAGTCAAGAACAAGATGGGATATGAAAGGCAGATGTCCTGGAGGTGGAGCTGGAATTTATAGTAGGAGTACCTAGACTGTTGGAGCAGGTCCAAGGGAGGGGCACAAAATTGATCAAGGTTTTAAAGCAACTGTCCTAGAAAGCTGAGAGAGTTGGGGTTATTCACCCTGCACAAGAGAAGTCTCCAGAAAGACCTTAATGTTGCCTTTCACTATTTAGAGGAAGCTTGTAAGACTTTTTACCAGGACTTGTAGTGAGAGCAAAAAGTGTGACAGTTTTAATATGGAAGATGGTAAATTCACAGAATCACAGAATCATCAAGGTTGTAAGAAACCTTCAAAATCATGTAGTTCAACCATCAATCCAGCACCACCATTATCTGCTCTAAACCATATCCCCAAGTGCCACATCCAGATACTCTTGAATACTTCCCCTGCACACCTCCCTGAGCAAATTATTGCAATGCCTAACTGCCCTTTCAGTGAAAAAATATTTTCTAATATCTAATCTGAACCACCCTAGCACAACTTAAGGCCATTTTTTCTTGTCCTTCCACCTTAGACATGGCAGAAGAGACCAATCCCCACCTCACTGCTACCACTCAGGTGGCTGTAGAGAGTGAAAAGTTCTGCCCGAGCCTCCTCTTTTCTTTATGATGAGGATGGTGAGACATTGAAACCAATTACCCGGAGAAGTTGTGGATGCCACGTAAATGGAAGTGCTGATGGTCACGCGGAACAGGGCTTTGAGCAACTTGATCTAGTGCAAAGTGTCCTTGTCTATGGCAAAGGGTTTGGATTAGATGATCTTTAAGGTCCTGTCCAATACAAACCATTCTATGATTCTTTGGTCTCCATATGTCTCAGATCCCTCAAACACCCATCTTTGTATGAAATAAACCCTGCTTTGGAAGTTTCTCTCTCCACTGATCAGATGAATTTGCAAAACTAGCTTAAACTAGCTGGATAAATGAGCAGAGATGAGCCCCATCCTTTAGCTTTGCAGTAATTATTGTAAAGACATCAGACACTGTAATGAAGACAAATGGGCATTCTTTTAATTCTTACATGAAAAAGGTACTTCTTTTATTTTCTCACTGTTTTCATCATTGGCTTAAGCAATTGTACCACACCTGAAAGGAATGACTCAGTGCTGCATCATGTGTTCCCACCTCACCACCTGTGCTCCTTGGTTATTAAGTGATTTAGCAGGGATTTGGATGAGGGAACCCTTCCCTTTTTTTGCTGTTTTCTGCTGGGTGGAGCAGTTATCTGGCTCAGCCTGATGTGCTCCATTTCCCAGCTGCAGGAGCCCTACAGCTGACACAAAGGAAGGGATGGGAAATTTTGAACGGGGCAAAACAATTCTGCACATTTTGGCAAAATCCAAACTTGGATGGGCTCAGGGTAGTCATGAAACCACACCTAACTCACACACAGTCTTGTAACCCAATGGTGCATCTTGTTACTGGTTTCCAGAGTCATCTGAGCACTGCTATTCGTTTCTTCTTCTTTGTAGAAAGACAAGACAATTAGCACAGAAAAGCTTGCCATAAATGGGTTCATCAAGCACCTGAAATGAAACCTGTCAAGGCGTTGTGTGGCATTTGGCAGCCAAATTCTGCAATTGTAGTAAGCACAGTTGCATTTGCCAGTACTAAACAGGGAAGAAGGCTGCATGGGAAGAAGCAAATGTGGTTACCCTGGAAGCTGTAAGACAAAGGAGAACCAAGATTTCTGGAGTAGCAGTTAGTGTAAAGAAAACTTTTTGGACTGGCTATGGATGTGATCCTGCCCCTTCTGACTGGAGGGAAGAGGAAGAGGAAGAGGAAGAGGAAGAGGAAGAGGAAGAGGAAGAGGAAGAGGAAGAGGAAGAGGAAGAGGAAGAGGAAGAGGAAGAGGAAGAGGAAGAGGAAGAGGAAGAGGAAGAGGAAGAGGAAGAGAGAGAAGCTATTCAGGAGGAACCCCAAAGCCTGTGGTTATGTTTTATTTTGTTAAAACACATGAATTAGTTAAATTTTCCATGGTTGAGTTCCAAATTCCTCACAGTATGTTTGGTAAAGGTAATAGTAGTGTAAAGGCCTAAGTCAATAAAATTAAACCACCTTTATCTGCTCTACACCAGTATCCACTTGTTTACACCTCTATCCACTTTAATAAACCTCCAGGTGACTTAACTGCTTGGACAGGTCTATACAGTTAGGTTACTCCTGAATCTGGTTCCTTTAGACACTGTGAAGCACTATTTTTGTCTGTTTGTTTTCTACCTTCCCCTAATTGCTATACCATGCAGAGATATGTTTCCCTGGGTAGTACACATGGTGACTCAGACCCTTGCTACCAGATCAGCTGTACCTGGAGGTTTTGTCATGTGTGTATTACCATGCACAGCCACAAAAGGCAGAATTGTTGGTAGCTGGAAAGGGATTCATGGGGCAGAGCAAAACTTGAGGTTGTAATTACATCTGGTGATCCATGAGCTAAGCTCTTGATAGTGCCAGTGGAAGAACTTTCTTTCATGACACTTTGGCGAGGAGCCATTGCCATGTAGTTGAAGCTGGATTTGATGACTATCCTAGCTGTGTTTCCTGCCTTCACACTGACCAAACTAATGTCAGCCCAGAGCAAAGGGATGTGGAGAGGAGGAGCTGAAATTAAAAGAAAAGAGCCCTCTCAACCTTATCATTAAGTCTTCCTCTGGGGCTTGGGTTTCAAGAAGACTCTCTGAGAGTTGTGTAAGACCAGAGAAACTCTGGACTGTGCATGGAAAAGTAACACAATGAAAGCCTAAAGGTAGACAGCAGTATGGAGGACACAAATTATCCTTCAGCAGCCTCTGTAGTGGTGAAACCTTTCCAGTGACTAACTCACTCTAAGGAAACAGGATGTCCTATAGGACCAGGTAACAGGAACTGGGGTCTCTCCCTTGTCAAGCAGCCACAGAGCTAAAGGGTATCCGAGTTAGTTTTTCTGTTTTACCTCTTGTTAGAGCAGTTCAAGTTTTGCTAATATAGCAAGGGCCTACTTTTCTGGCTCAGTGGTTAGAACATGCTGGGATGGGAAGGGGAGTCACCTGACATATGAGCTCTGATCCAGGGAGGAGCTCATTAATTTTGCAAAATTGAGCCCCATCAGCAGAAGTCCTAGAGAGCCGCTCACCACTGGGGTGAGTGCTTGGGGGTGTGAGCCTAGATCTGGGAGGTGGCCAAGATGTCAGCTTAAGATGGTACTCACTCATCACCATACTGTACTTCCAGTTGACTTAAAGATTTCCAGTGACCGGACTAAATTTAAGAGTTTCAGCAACAAAACAAAGAAGCAAAAGAGATTTCTTTCTATCCAACCCAAAACATTTGGGGATGTTTTTTTCTTTCTTTTCATTTGGCTGACGAACAAGTAACTTCTGCATTATTAAAGGAAATGAACTCTGTCTTCTGTGGTAATAAGTCATTCCCCTCTCCCCTTTGGTTTCAGCGATTCAGGAAGGTCAGCAAAGAGTCTGACCTCGTAGTTCACAGAAACCAAAAGGTTGTGCTCTCCAGAACAACTGCTGAGTACTCTGCCTCAGGATTGACTTTGTTTTATCCAAGGAGTTTGTTTGGGCTGTCTTCCAGTTTCTGAAAAGTCCCACTCATAGATGCTAGGTATCTGCAACAACTTTTTGGCACAAAAAAATTATGGATGAGTCATGATTCTGGTAAAGGGAGTGATGTCTCCTCTCCATGGACAGGGATAAATGAGGACACTGGCAACAAGGACTTTGTCCAGCTACTTGCCTTCTCCTGAGTGCTGAGGCACAGCCTCCAACCAGTTCATATATTTCTATTTGTTCACTCTTCTGTCATCCATCTTGTCTCATGACAGATGAGCATGAAAAGACCTAAACTCTGCCAAGTCCTCAACAAAAACTTTAATATAATTCACCTTCCAGAGCTCTGCTCCAGCTGCTCCACACTCTATCTTTTGTTAGATACTTGTGTGAATAACAGTATCTGCAGTTAGTCTAGCTAAGATTGCAACAGAAAAAGAAGTTAACCTTCCTGTTTCAGGGCATAAACCAATTCAGGTTCTGGCAGATTCGCCAGGCCTGAGGGTGGGAGTTCATACAACTCTCTCTACAGGAGCCAGCACCACCTGCATCCTTTCCCTCCGCTCCTCCTTCCTGGCCTGTTTTCTTGACTGCTTGCACTACCTTTCAGGATTTTTACTTGCTGCCAGCCTTTGCCCCTGCCTGAAGAGGCAGACTGTGCACCCTGTTGCGTGCACTTTCTCCACCTGCAGCTCGTTCCAGCTCTCCCCTGTTAATCCTGGGTTTTGTTACTCATCTCTTGCTACAAGTTGGAGTGAAAATTTCTGGTTTTCCTTCCCTGTCACTGCTGTTCCTTTCTCCTCAGCCTCAGCCATCCCCACTTTCCTTGATGCCTTTTCCTACTCCCTTTCTCCCTCTCTCCAAGTGCAGAGTTTAGAGACCAGGCAAGGCACAGGCATGGAGCTGGACCTGACAGACCTGAGTCCACACACATCTGCAGAGGCATCTCTGCCTGGATGCACATGCTGCCTGCGGGAAGGAGGTGGGGGTCTCCTTACCCACCTTGGGCTTCTCTTCCTGCATCCTGAGAGGGACAGGAATGGCACTGGGGGTCTCCCCAGCTCTCTGCTCCCCCCAGTAAGAGCCCATTGGGCTCCTGTGCCTGCCTGCAGTTCCATGCTGAGGTGTGGCCCATGGCACTGATATCCATTTCCTCATTGTCAGCTGCCTCCTTCCTGCCTACTGAGCCTGGGTAATGAAAGGTGTCCCCATTTGCTTCGAACACTGAGTTACAGGGGGATGAAAATTTTTCATTAAGCATTAAGCATGCTTATCTCTGGTTTTCATTGATGCATGGCAAGATGAGCAGGGAAAATATTCCTTAATCCCTCCTTCTTATCAATCATACAAACTCCTCCTTTGCCTACAGGGTGCTGGATAAAGAAGAGAGCTACTGCTTAGTGTGCTGGCCAGAAAAGTCTCATTTTTTTACACATTTCCCCAGAACTGCTGCCTTTTATTTATATTTGGACCACAATATTCCTGGGACCATCCTTCTACTCTGTTTTTATAGCATCCAACACAAGGATTTTACTGGGTTAGTAGGGTCTGTAGTCGCTGCTCAGGTACAAGTCTGGCTTCACTGGCTGAGTAAGGCAGGGCTGGAAGAGGAGTACAGAACAGCCCATCACCCAAACTGGGACACTTTTTCTGTCCCTTCTCCCTGTTGCTGTAGAAAATAATGTTACCTGCTGTGAGAGTTTTGCTGGAGGAAGTTTACACAGCCGGATTCAGCTGGTACATGAGCCATGCATGAGGACTAAGGGCAGGCACCCTCTCAGGACTTGCTGTTCCCATTTCGAGAATGACAATGACACAATGACAATTACAAAGTTAAGGGAATAGACTGACCCAGTGCACTTCAATGCAGAAAACAGACTTCAAGCCACAGAGTTTGGTGCATCCCACCACATATTCTCCTAACCTGCTCTTACCTTGCCCTCTCGCAGTTTTGCTTCCCTCAAATCCTTCCCTTACCATAAGCAGGAAAATGTATCGAAGCAGAAGATGCACTCCTTCCAAATCTTGTTCCTGTTTGCTTACATTCTGTGTTTTTATTTCTGCTTACATTCTGTGTTTTTATTTCTCCTCTCTCCCACTGAGATAATTTACCCAAAAAATAGCTAGAAAAATGTAGTAGGTCCTAATGGAAGCCTATTACTAACCGTGGTTCACCATGCACATAGTTGTAGGCCTAGGAGAGTGTGATCACATACCCTAGAAGTGAGGAGTTTATAATGGCCTGATCCAAACCCCTGTAATGTCAATGGCATCCTTTTCATTGGCTTCAAGGGGCTTTGGGTATTGCTGTAAATAGTCCAGCAAGATACTGTACATGGATATGACAACTATTTATAGGCGTTATGATAGATAAGATGTGTACTCATCATCTAAATCGAGACAGTGTGTCATCTGAGGAGAAACAAATCAGGACTGATGCTTAGCAGGATGAGAGGTATCAGTGACAATGAGGGACCATTGACTGATGTGTCACCTGTTTCCCCGAAACAGAAGCACCTGAGATCCTTCACTTTGTCTACTGCAAGTGCCCTTTGTAACTGATAGCTTTGTTCTAAAGGAGAGTTTTGTCAAATATAGCTAGGTAACAGCCTTCAGATTTATGACATTTTTCTGCAGCAAATGCTCCTAGAGCATCTCATGGTGATCCGAGCCCTCTGAGAGATCTGTAGTCTTATATCTTCCTTTGACTGGATCTCTCTGACTGTGGCAAATTACCCCAATCATTGAAAATTCACGTCTGGTGATGGTGCAAGTTAATGTGGATGACCTTGGTACCCAGGATTACGTGTGCAATACAGACTTGATTGCTATCATCAGTACCCAAGGTTACCAGCCCTGACAACATCAGACTTGAGCTACCTGCATGGAACACCCTATTCATATTCATACCTGTGAGCAAGCTCCTCACTGGCATTCATAAACACACTTCTGCCTCTGAGCAGAACACAGTGTGCAGATGTTATCATGCAAATGAATTTTTTCAGATAAAGATGTCCTAGCTTCTGATGTTGGAGGAGTGTGTCATTTTACATTATAGAGGGATCACCAGCAGATATTTTACAAATCTTCACGTCAAAGTGTAGGTGAGAGCAGCTTGTCCGTACTCTTGTAGTTATGGTGGTGCCTAATCAAGAACAGCCCTGTTGTTTTTGGCTCTGCATAAACATACAGAGAGAAATAGACAATCTGCATTCCAAGTGTTTACAGCTAAAACAAACAAACACACAAAAAAGTCTTGTTTCTCCGTAATGAGGAAGGAGAGAATAAGGGAACAGGAGTAAAAAAGAGGAGGGGTTCTACAGCTCTTAATAGCTGATGTTGGTTTTACTTCCTCAAAAGTGCCACTGGCAGACACTCACTTTGGATATGATCAGAACAGATTTTAAAGGCCTCTTTCCACATGCAAAAAACTCTAGAGCCTTATTTAGCAAGATCCCATGCAGTAGCAAGAAGAGAAGTCAGTCTGGCTTGTTTGAGGCTTAGCTTGATCCCAAGATAAAGGAATGACATGGACATTATGCTAGACTTTGAGGAAACACACATGCAATTCCTCAGCCTCTGGCACAGCAACAAGAAATATTCATGGAGTGTAGAAGAGCATCTCCTTTCTTTGAATTGCCAGATAGAATTTGTGAGACTTTCACAGTGGTTGAATGGATCTTCCATCATACCTGCATGGCTGGCAGACCAGCAGTGCTGGTTGTGCTTGAGGCCCAGGCAGCAAGTTCCAGGCACGAATATCCAGGTTTTTGTGCCAGTGTGGCTCCTCTGTCTTGCTGAGTTCTGCAATCCCATTCCTGCAAAGCATCTCTTTCATTTCAGGGATCTGTTCACACCCACTAGGGTTCATGGAAATACTGGGAGCCATACTGTTAATCTCCAGTAAGACTCATATGCGAGTCCCCTGCTAAACAGAAACTTCTGGTCCCTGGACAACACAGAGAGCCATGCTGGTGACTGTAGGAAGGAGGGATGTACAGAAGTCAGCTATCACACACTGGCAGCAGAACTTGCACACATGAATTTGGGGTTCTTACGTTCTAAAGAATGCAGTAAATCACTGCAGTCTGCATACACATGGTTGTGGAGTGGTAGGATAGATCTGTTTGTTCATTTTATTCTTGATCCATTGAGGGTTTCTAGTCATTCTGTGCTTGCATTTTTCTGTTGACTTAGTTATATAAACTCTCTCTAATGCAAGAATAAGTGTCTTTTGTGCTGTAACCCTGAGATCTTCTGCAAAGGATTCTGCATGGACTGCAAATGATCTCAGATACTGTGATCCTGTAGTGACCACTCTACAATTGTCTGAAGAGCTCTCAGACTTTGAGAACAGCCACATGAATTGCAACCTCAGCTGTTTCTGCAAGTCCAGTCTGGAAAAGTCTATCCTAAACCTTTTACTTAAAAGGTTTTTAATGGGGTTTTTTGTTGGTTTTTTTTTTTTTTTTTAGAAACGTGAAGAAAAACTACTTTGATTGCAAAGAAAATTTTCCAGTGTTGAGTTGCAATTTTCAGTACACAGTCTCTAAAAAATGTAATTGCATTTGTCTTTCAATGACTGAAAACAAACAAACAAAAAATTTCACTTGACATAATCCCCCAAAGTCTAACATGGATTTCTTCTGGAAATGTTAGTTCTGTCCACAAAAATGTGTCAGTTTTGGTACCTTCTATTGTTGATGTCATTCAAACAAAATCGTGGACTAACTTCACTCACTTTTTTTTTATGATCCTTCCTCTGTCTGAATTTTTTCTTTTCTAAATGCATGCATCTAGTTAAGTTCCAAATTCCTTTGCAGTGACAGACCACGTTGCAGGAGGAAGTGTGTTCTTCCTCACAAGCAGGACAGGGAATCCCTTCTCATCCTGTCACTGTGTGCAGAAGATACTGTATCTCTCATTTCTTCCAGTTATTCACCACTCCAAAAGCTTCTGTAATAAGCACTGATTGAAAATGTTCATTACAAAGGAGAGTGTTTTCTTGGTGAGCTCCCATGTGCCTTCTTCACAGTGAGATCAAGAGCATTACTCTGTTTGGGTAGCTTGTTACATAAACATCATATGCCTCCAGTGCCTCTGGTTTAGGTACTGACTCAACACCAAGCTGGAAAGTGACAGCACAATATGTATACCTCCCAGACACAATATTGGTGACATGGATTTGAGGTTGGTTACACTTCTTTTATTTAATTTTCTTTTGGTCAATTAGAATCTGTCCACTAAACTGAGCACATTTGAAATGCCAAGTCAATATAGGTATTCCATCAGTGTCATTCCCTAGAAAGTTATAAGAATTTCAGGTTATGGTGGCCTGAGGTCTGGGCACTTCCAAAACCTAAAAGCATAAACAGGTCAGGCAAGTTCTGAGCTTCTGGAGCTGTTTCACAGTCTGTGTCTCACACTTTCCTTGATTGTAGATAAATTCTTCTCTCTTATCTGCTTTCTAGAAACTTTCCTCGACATGAAAAGCCATGGAGAGTTAGCAAGCACTGATTTATGGTGCATTAGCACATGCAGCATATGTTTCTCTAACTCCAGAGAAAACCTGGCTCTGCAATGCTTGGAAATGATCTTTAAAAGACCAAGGCAGTGTTACACACATCAGAATGTGCTCTCTGCGGGTGAAATTCAGCTCTCTGTAGTGACATACCACAATGCTGAGGTAGTTGCTAAGTTCTGTTCAAATGCCAGGATGCGTTTCATCCTGTAGCCTTTATTGATATATTAGAGAGCAGATCAGAAGTCATGTACCTTGGCATTGATTTGGTATTGGGACTAAATCAACATCAGCTTTGATTGCACCAAATTACTCTGTAAATTAGCAGGCTCTGAATGCTCTGCCAGGGGATTAATCACCACCAACAAAGAATTAACTACGTGTCAAAGTTATAAAAGGAGGGGGTTTAGGAAGCCATCTCTTTATCCGTCTTTGTGAAAACAAAGCAATGCGCAATGAGAGACGTACAAATAATCAGAACACCCAAGGGGGAGGAGCAGAGGTGCAGAACAAGCTTCCAGCAAGACAACCTGCTATAAAGGTTACTTTAAAAGCTTTTTGATGATGGAGCTTATTGTATTTATAAAAGATGTGACAGGACACACTTGCCTGTAATAGCAAGGGATTGGAATTGTCAACTGGGGACAGCCCTTCTGGCCCTTTTCCTATCATGTGCTGTCTGAGGCATTGCAATTAAACTCTGCACAACAGCTGTACGTAGAGAGAGCTGCAAAAGTACAGTCAGGTGAAAATCTTGTCAATGAAATTATAAAAGCAGCTAGTGTAGCGTGAAGAAAGCAGGTAGCAGGATAGAAAATGGCTGCACAATAAGAGAGGGGAAGCCAGCAGGCCAGTTTCTGGACACAGACCAGTATCTTGTGATGCATTGTGTTGAGAAGTCAATCATTTCATGAAGCTTAGGACTTCTATCTCAGGAAAAGGAAAAGATCACTTTGAGTTCAAATGTCTGTCATCACAGCTAGGTTTGCAATGCCTTTCCAAGAGATGAAATAATAGCTGAAAAGACTCATCTGTGTACAATATCAAATAAAAGATAAAAAAGACAGATTTGTTTCCACTGGAAGGTTAGTGAAATTTATCAAACCATTAAAACCACTTCATTTCTTCAGAAATCCTCCAAAAGCAGCCTCTCTAACTCTGTGTTATTTCCAGACTGCTCACCACTTCCTCTCATCTTTATAATACACGAATGACCCTCCTATCTTTCAGACTTGGCTTTGCTGAAGTTTATATTCTGCTAAATAAATATTACATCGTGCTGCTCTTAGCACTAAAAAAATATCAGCCCATCTGGGTTTTTTTCCTCTCTAGATGAAAAGTATCTTCAGGGAAGACTGCATGTTTATGTCGTGAAGGATGGGGGCAAGCAGTAAATCCCATCCATGATGAAGGCCATGTTTTGTATTTCCTTTTTATTCTGGATTATAGCTATACACACACTTGCCTTTTGCTATTTTCCCATCTTGAGCACTGTCCAGACCTTAGAAACACCAGGGTCAGGGTTGAAAACACTATTCTGGAGTCTGACTGATGTCAAATTTGTGGGTATGGATCCTGATAACTAACTGGTGACTAGCTCATTGTTACCACTGAGGACATTGCAAGCTACCTTTCCTTCAGTCCTTTTCCACCATCCCCTCCTGTGGTCCCAATGCAAACAAAGCCAACAGATGGGCTGGACTCTGGCCACCTCCTGATCTGTTAGCATCACCTGCTGCTGTGTCCATGTCACTCAACCCGGGAAGCAATGGCTGCTCACTTCTATTAAGAGCTCGAATCTGTAGCACAGGCATTCAAGTGCAAGTGTGCGTAAAACAGCGTGAATTGGTCTCCTGAGGCCCTCACCATTGGCAGATCTGGTACCTCAGTTAGAGGGAAGAGCCGAGGGCAGGATGGGCACAGGTAGAAGGACAGCTCCAGCTAGGACCCAGGCTGGGGACAAACCCACCCACCTCCCCACCAGTGGCAGGAGTAATGCAGAGCAGAACTTGAAAATGTCCCTTTTAATTGTCACTTGTGTATCTTGCTGATTCCAGTGTGGTTGGTCTATGGCAGACCACAGACACCTAATACTTCTTGAGACCTTCTATGGCAACAGAAAGAGCCAAGTAGTTCCCTGCTCCCTGGTGAAATAACAACCAGCATTTGGGTGATGCAGACATTGTTTCCTTCATGCGCCTCGAAGCATGAGAGCAAGTGGGGCCAGATAAGCTACAAGCGACTTGGCCAGTGGGCATGAAATGCCAAGGAAGAGAGAAAAATCCAGAGCAGACAACCAGATCTGAAGAGAGGGTTCTATCTTCCATTTAAGGAGGTGCCTCTCTGACTTGTATGATCAACAGCCATGGACTAAGCAGAGGAATTCTCCTGCCAAGAGGCTCAAAGAGCAATGTCTCCTTCGCAGGAACTTAAGATGAAAGGCAGGTCTTGCATATAGAGGTGTCCATCACCATCATTACTTGATTTCTGACTGGTCTGGAGAGACGACTTTTTGTTCTCTCTGATTTGTCCTCTGTGTTAACCTTTGCTTTAGATTCTTGTCAACACAAGACCAGCCTCTTGAAGTACAGCACACACTCTGTCCTGTTTAGTTTTGTAATGTTTTGTTTGGCTGCTGGCAACTTGTTCATCAGAAGAAACAATACGTCCTTTGGTCAATACCCTAAGAAATCTCCTCCTGTTAAAGCAGAAAT
Source organism: Polioptila caerulea (assembly GCA_013397295.1). Lineage (NCBI taxonomy): Eukaryota > Metazoa > Chordata > Aves > Passeriformes > Certhiidae > Polioptila > Polioptila caerulea. The sequence continues at coordinate 1,263,823 of VYXF01007458.1, forward strand.
CTAACAAAGCCCACCCTGTCCATCAGATTTCAACAGAAATGAAATAACCAACCACATCAGCCTTCTGACAAAATGTTGCCAGAAACCCACTTGCGTGAAGCTGTGCGGAAAGTTCCTGGGACTTACAAAGTTCCAGCTTACTTTGGAATAAGTGACAGAAAGGACTGCTCTATTATGAAAAATTGTCCACATGGTCCAATGCCAGAACTACAGCTAACAGTAGTGGATGCTTGAAGGATGAGTGCAAAACCCTTCCTAATTCACTGGAATTCCATGCCAGTAGGGATATCTTACTCTGCCCCTTTCATGGCTGATTATTTCATGCCCTGAATCTGGGCACTGACAGTGCTTGTGATTTCATCCTGGCCAGCATGGGCTTTGAAGGCACATGTATGGCTGGTGTTCTGTCAATGCAGATGCCATTATTCATGCTTTATGAAGACATGGTCCATTCCCTTTACCTAACAGCAAAGGTAAATTCAGTCCCATGTCTATCACATGTTCAATCTAAACTGTTTGTCTCAATATCATCCTGCAACATAGAGTCCTCTGAAAGTACTATCTGTATTGCTAGGAAAAGTATTTCCTTCTATAGTTTTAAGCCTATCTTCTTAAAATAAAGGGAGACTCCTGGTCTTGTTTTATTGGAAAGTGAAGTAGCTGTGCTGGTTGGAGTAATCTGCCTCCCCTCTTCATGCTGCCACCAGAGTATAATTCCCCTGACAATATTTTCTCCTTGTATCAAAGCTCTTCTTCCCTTCCCACCTCCTGCATTTTTGTAACTCTCTGGGTAGACATATTCCATTTCCACTGCTCAGTTCTCTTTTAGGAGCAAGGTGACTTGTGGCCCACACATACCCAAGCCTTTCATACTGGCAGTCATCCAGAGTCCTTGCTCTGACTTAGCCACTGCCTTGTATCCATCCCATCATGAACTGCCTATTTGTCTTTCCATCCCTTGCTGCAGCTGATTCTAACTTCACTTGGGAGCTCTTTGAGGAAAGAGCCTGCCCTTTCACAAGTGTGTGTCCCACATTCAGCCCTATGGAGAACATCATGAATCCCACAGCACAGGCTGAGTGAATTCCCTGTCCAATATAACACAGGCAAAGACAACTCTTTAACAGGCAGCACATAGCACATCCTCTCACATAAGCAAGACCACTGGCAAATACAAGAGGATTGGGAAGAAGCTTGCTGAATGAAGTTAATATCAATGAGGCTGGCACCAAGGCAAGTAGCAGTTTCTCCATGAGCTTCTAAGCACTTCCAATTGTGTCTCATCCTGTTTTTGGGATCAGTTTTTTACAACTAACAATTGCTCTGTTTTGAAAGAGGGTTTGAAATTATTCCTTCACAGATATATGGAACTAATTCTGGAAGTGTGGGATCATGAATAGACCTGAACAATTACCACTTTTGCAGAGAAGAATACATACTCTGTAAATATGGTTTTAGTTGTCCTGAAACTGTTCACACATTATTAGTACTGCATTTCATGAATGATGCTAGCTGGGAAGGAAAAGAGAAAAAAGGAATTAACTTCACAAACAGGAAAGAGGAGGTAGTGCTCTTCAAATTGTACCTCTATGTCTAGTCTTAAGTGTTGTAGCATAGTCAAGTTAAACTCCCACATATCAAGGGAAGATGCAACCCTGCCTCTCAGCCGACTGGAGTGTGGCTGTGGGCAGCAGGATGCAGTGTCCTGTCCAGACCCTGTGCATGCAGCTCTCAGCCTCCAGCCTCCTGTTGCTTCTCCTGGTGAAAAGCTCATAGTCCCTCCCAAAAGGAGGGAATCTGGGCAACTCATCTTGTGGGACAATACTCCAGCCTAGCAGGATGAAGAAGGCTGTCTCCTGGCCCAAGCAGTATTTAAACAAGAATAACTTCAACAGGAAAAGTGGAGAGTTAAAGATCAGCCAGCACAGAATCCTTTAGAGACTGGGACTCTTTTGGGCAAGGAGGTGTCAGAGCCCCATGCTCAGAGCTGCTGCTTTACTCCAGTCAGGGACTTCAACCTAAACGAGCCTTGCATTAGAGGTGGGGAATCTCTTATGGGCCCCTCCATAACAGATGAAAGGCTGCAATGGCAATAACTGCTCCTTCCTTATGAGGTTGCATAACCCACCCCCTCTTTGCCTTTTGTTCGCGTGTGTCCATAGCAAAGCATTTCATTTTGGATTACATGGAACATTTTGTGTCAACTGAAAACAATAAGACTGATCCCCTTCCTCTGCCTGTGAGTTAAACCCCCAAAAATTTGCATTTGTTTTTTTTCCCTGAATCTAAATTATTTTCCAGTGAGGCTGCCAAGCTCAAAATCACTTCATCATGCAGCTCCAGAGATGAAATAAATGCATCCTCTCCCAAACCTACCTGATTCCCAATGAGAAACAGGACAAGAGAACCCAAAACAGCACAGCCTGGCTCAGTAGGAAAGGTTGTTGCTGATGTCCACACAATAGGCATGAAGAAGAATTTCAGCTAAGTTGGGTCAAACAATGTATGGCCTTTTGGAGCAAGATTTTGCTGCAGAATTCGAGGACCCTGACTGAATTGTAGTCAATACAGCTGGGAAGATAGAGATGATTTGTAAATATTGAAAAATTGAAAATCCTCATTGAAAATGTTCTGTGCCTATTAAGGGCAGCATCTCCTTCCCCTTGATCAGCTCAGCTGCTATTGAAGATCCCAATGCCACCTCCATTTCTTCTGTCACAGCAAAGTAAGACCCCAAAGAACCACTTGTAAGTGTAATTCATCAAGCTCACTCCCCTGTTCTTTTGAGCAGACATGCAACAGATATTGCACCCCTCTATGACGCTGCTGGACTATGCTATCATGAGGTTTTTATTATACCTTTTGACAAGCAGATGCAATATTTGCAACTAGAAGCCATTTTTTACTTTTCAGGGCAGAGCTGTACTTTACAGAGAAGGACTCTGCAATCAACAGACTAAAGTGGATGAAGAGAAAAATAACACTCTAAACCAAAGGGCAGGTACAGTTACTTTCTGTGTGCTAATCAACGCCCCCAGCGTGGGACATCAAAGCAGGGCAAACCAATCACAGAACTCAATGCGTCCCTGAACTCAAGGCTGTGTGACAGGGACAGCATAGAAATGTCGCGATTATGTTTCACAAGCTGGCAAATCTTAGACCCACCCTCAGAGGAAGCCTGGCCCTGAAGGCAGGAAGATGCGGGGGACATGCTGTTCTGTGTGATTCCAAAGAGAATCTGTGATATCCCTGCTTTCATATGGCACGCTCTAATGTAGAATCTCCAGTGAAGATGATAAAAGTCCTTAGAGTGGGACACCCTCTTGTTTTGGGAGTGGGCTTTCCATGGGTGAGCCAAACGCTGATGGCAGAAGGCACTGGAAAGTAAGGATGAGTGGGAATACCCTTCCTTGACAGTGTTGGTCTAGCTCTGACCCCGCCACTGAATGGGAGATCTTGGAAATAAGCTTGTTCCATTGACACGGCTCAGAGGGATTATCTCCTCCTTGACCTTACAACCCTATGGCTGATGAGCTTACCAGGTGCTTTTATCTAGCCCCAGCTGACACTGCCAAGACGTTTTGTCAGATCTGCCGCTGTTGAGCAGAATACCGTCGGATGGATTCTCCATGCCCATTCTGTTTCATAAATGACTTGGACAATGAGGCTTTCACACCAAGCAATGGGGCTTTCAGACTGGGAGTCAGGGCAGAAGGACTGAATGAACCCACACTCACGGTCCAATCTGGTGTCCAACAGGAGCATGGATCTCAGCAGCTGAAAGGAGAGCTGAACCTCTGAACAAATGCCTATAGTAGGCATTTGTGCCTACTATAACTCCATATGCGGGATCTAAACACAAGAAAATAAAACAGCCATTCAGGATTAAATGCAGTGCTCATGAACAGAAGTGTGGCTGTAGCCAATCTACCTCTTGCACACCCATCACCAGTGCTTCCAAAGAAAAGGATGGATGGCCAGAGCTGCTGAAAAATGAGCACTGGCCACTGGAGTTCTGGAGTGTAGAGCACTGAAAGTGCATTTTCCTACACCCATGTGGCCAGCAGAAGTTATGCCTAGGCCAAATAAAAGGTGGATGTGAAGACATGCTAGCTAGTTTCTTGGACTCCTATGTAGTTCAGGCAAACCATTGTCTTAACCTCACATACATGAATAGTAACAGTAAATAACTATGATATAACCATCCTTGCCAAACCACAGACAATCAGCTGCTTTATAATTCATCACAGCAGCAGGTCCATTCTCTTTCCATGTAACACTCACAGTGCAGCAGAGAAACATTCCCTGGCTGGAGTGGGTTTAGACCATAATTCAAGATACATACAGAGCCTGTCTGGCGGTGACACATGTATGTATTGCATATGCATTGCCAGTGTTTCCCTTTGAATGCCACAGGCACAACTCAATCCTAATGAGCCAGTTCAGTGTTTTAAGGAACACTTTGGCCATAGAGACAATTCCTAAAATGAAGTGAATCCTGATGAAAGTGGATTTTTAGCACAGACAGGGTTGCATGATTATTGCTTTCATTACAGTAACTTTAGTGCTGGCAGCCCATTGTGCTGAACAGGCAGCCCTGGAGCCTTAAGTCCTCTTCATCTCCCAGAATGCTACAACACGAGCATTTGCTTCCACTACAGCGACCTGTCAAGTTGCCTCAGCCTCGGCTCAGCAGGGTCACTTCCAGGAACAAGGAGATAATTCATCCATTGTGACCCTGTCCAGCTCTCCGTTCTTTGATAAGCCTCCTAACAAAGGTACCAATTAGTGACAAGTGTGATGGAGAATTTTGCAAGGCAGGCACCTGGGAGCTGAGCTAAGACAAAGTGCTGATGGCCATTAGCACTGCATTGGAGATGCTTCTTCTTGGCACTCACAGGCACAGGGTTTAGGGATGATTTCCGGGGAGAACCTCACTACTGCAGGAGATGTAGGGTGTGTTCCAACTGTAGGCATTTTTCCTCCAGGCTGGTACTGAGCTCTCTTGCTGTGTCTGAGACAGTTTGTTTCAGATTTGTTTCAGATAAAAATCAGGCTCAGAGCACTTTTCTGTCACAAAAGGACCCATAGAATATTTATGGCCTGTTTCAGGAAAGAATAAGATGGTAGTTCTTACATCCTCACCACATGTCCCTCTCATCTTTCTAAATCTCCTCTGCACTGTTTTATTTGGATAATGCGGCATTCACAACGTGCTTTCCATTATTATATGCTGCTGTCCAGCTGTTCAGTGTCAGGCTTTGCTTCAGGCTTCTTTTCTCTCCAGTCGTGTGTCTTTCTTTGCACGTTTGATTCACTGATGTGCAGCGTATGCTCCAGGGCAGTTCTCTTTCATGGGCAGGCACCGGACTAATAGATGATCTCAGGAATTATCAGATCAATTCATTAACCTTCTGAATAAAGTTCTCTATTGATACAGCCCCTCTTATCAGGGGAGCCTTGGGTATTATTTATTCCACAAAGTGGAAACGCTGCTCTCCCCCTCTCCCACCCTGCCAAGGTTATGGCCTTACGTCAGCCTGTGCTGTGGTGACCTTGAGGGTACTAACCCTTTGGAAGCGCTGGGCTTTTTCCCCGTTGTCGGTGCGTGCACGGGCACGGCTCCCACACTGCGTGGTGATCTGCACGTCTCACTGCACTTTGCATACACAGGGCTCTTAGCATATATTTGCATGAGGGTTATTGGCCTTCTCTTGCTGTAGCACCAGCAAGATGTTTGGAGTCAGAGCAGCCTTGTTGCAGTGATTATCAGTACGTGGGATTGCAAGCCAAGAGCTGAAAAGGCTTGGATTTGTCAATAAGGGAGAGCTGGAAATAGGTTGACCAAAGAGGTTATGGAGCTCCTTTCCACCATGGTAGTAGTTTAAGAAATAACTGGGTATGGCCCTGAACAACCTGCTCTAGCTGGCCCTGCTGTCAGCAGGTGGGTTGGACTAGGTATATCCAGAGGTGCCTGCCCAAGTCAACCACACTGTAGATGTGGGATTTGATGGCCTTGCTGAGTGTGTCTTCAGGTGAGGAAAATTAGAGGCAACAGGACAAAGGGAATTCAGGGGATTAGAAAGGGCAGAGTGGTCTTAGTCCAGAAGTGAATCCACACTGTTTCCTCCTGAAAACACATCCCTGGGAGAGAGGAGACTGCAGCATGAAGCCAAAAAGCTCAGCACGATGTTCTTGTGAGGCCTGGAGACAAGTGCATTTGCAAGGTAGCCCTGTCTGACTACCTCTCCTCTTACATCCATCAGTTTAATTGCTCACAAAAGGCTACAGATTTCTTGTTGCTCTTATTTCAATTACTTGGATTAGCACTGAATCATCTTTTTCAGCTGTAATATGTGAGAGACACATAAGGTTTTTGTTCTGTGCCTATTTGTTCTTCTGTTTATTCAATCCACAGAACCCATTAGCTAGATCATCCTTCACTATTATCTTTCTCCTTACCCCTACTCTAATAATCTCCAAATGTAATTTTGAATATTTTGGTTACAGTTACCAGTTGTCAGGCTCCTGGAAAGTTCTTGGCACTTCTCAACTAGCAAAAGTAAGCACGTCCCAGTTTCCCCTGTATCCTTTTGAATAAATTCAATCGTTTGTATCACAACACCACAACACTCTCTTCCTGGCAAATTTGCCTCTCCAGGCTGTGGTTGTTGGAGGAAGAGGGAAGTAAGCCCATTTTCATTACTGCCCTTCTGGGGTAAGAATGAGGAGGGGTTTTTTCCCTTGCCATAATTTTAGCATGAAAAATAAAGGCATTTTTATGGTGAAAAAAAAAACATTTCTGGTAGCATTAGCCAACTTTTACCTGCTACATTTTCATGGAAATTTCCTCAGGAAATTAAATTTCCCATTTGCCTTGCTGTGGAAAGCTACTGGTAGCAGCTGTCAAAGAAATTGCAAGTGCCCACAAACATTGTCATTTTCAAAGGCAAATATTTGCAGAGCAAGAAGTCAAGTCATGGAGTTAAGCCATCCCTTGGAAGAGTTCCTGTTGGCTAAGGCACTTCTGCTAGTGCCACCACTCACACCTTTTCTCTATATGGCATACCTACTTTTCCCTCCTTCACATTATTGTTACTATAGCCACTGCAGTCCCCAAACAAGTTCAGGGCCCTGTCCATTGTACAAGTACGGATAAACTCACTTTTTTTCAACTCATATTCTTCAGTTCACTCCCCTTTGGATTTTCACCTGGAGTATGTTTGGGGACATGTTTTATTTCCTCGTTGAGTGGTTATTTTTTTTCTTTACAATAAGTTGTCGTTCACTCACCCTCAAACTTGAAGTATTTGCCTTCAGCTTTCAGCATTCATCAGTGGCAATTTGAGCTACTGTAGCCTTCTGCCCTGCACACACCCCCACCCCACACACACGTTTAAATAAAACAAGGGATCCTTGAGCAAGCACCTGGTTTCAGCACCTACAAATGGGAAATATTGTGGAATGATGACGGTATGCCTTTGCAAGCTGATGACCCAAACATCAGGTGTAAGGTTTGCCAGTGTACCTCAGGTCAGCACACTGATGTACCAGAGCTCATCTGGATCCCTGGCACCTCAGCCCACCACCCCAAATGAACACAAACCAGGAGACCTATGTAAACACAGTCTCTAACGCGAAGCAGCAATATTAGCAGGGATTTTCTCAGTTTCTTTAAGAGCTCTACAGCCTACACAGCGATGGATTCCAGCAGCTGGTGGATACAGACTCACCAAAGGTATATCATAAGTTCCTAACAAGTGTCCCTAACTTGAAATTTATGCTCGTGGTGTGAGAAAACAAAGATCTGTCATGTATTTAGGCTTGTGTAGATGCAGGTGAGAGGGGGTTTTGGGAAGGTGTGAGGAGAGGGCCCTGTAGGACAGCTATTTATTATCCCCTCTGAGAAGCTGTAAAAGTCCTTAATGATTTTCTCTGCTTCCTCCTGGGCAGCCATCAGGGCCCTGCCAAGACAGCAGAACACAGACTGTGTGCCTTGGGTCCGAGGGGTAATTTTCTTAAATCCAGCTGCTCTAGCCACACATGTTTTTTTACTGTAATACTGTATAAGTACACAGTCTCTGGGCAGGAATGTGTCCAGGAACAAACAGGTGGAAAACCTCAGTGTTTCTAAGAAGATAAGCAGGAGTTATCATGATATGAGGGACACTCCCTTCAGTGTTGTCATGGTAAGGATAACATATGACCGTAAACACCACAGGCTAAACACCTCTGCGTGAAATCAAAGGGCTGTGCATTATCTGGTGAAGAACAGCTGAGAAATTCAGCTGGGTTGGCAAAGAACGGCATTCAAATTATGAGCTCCAGTCTTAATCCTCCCTTTTGGATGGGCAGCTGAAGTCTTTCAGGATGGTACTGGAATCCAAAACCATAAGAAAGATAAAACTGTGCCTGAGGAGAGAGCAATTTCTGGCTGCTACAGTGCTTATGAACTCCTATCCACAACACAGGTGGCAAGCACAGAACTGGTGGAGCACCTGGAGGTGATGGAGTCAATGGCTTCAAGGATACCATTGCCATACACAGATGAAGATGCTTTTTGTAGGAGATGGGTTGCCAGAAGTGGGTTTGGAGAAAGGTAGACTCCTTACAGCCTGAAGTATATTTGAAATACAGTGTCAGCAGCTGGCCTGAAATAACTATATCCCATGGCAGTCTCGATGGGAGGAACATTAAGGGGCTACAAGGGGCACTTGGGGTGAGGATGGTCTCTTTGTAACATAGCACTGGTGGGAGGCCACACCACTGGGGCAGTCCTGCTGAGGTCTGAGCAGAAGCCAGTGGTGTCTGCTAAACTCTCCAGCTTTTTAGCCATACAGACAACAAGGAGATGTCACCACCTTTAACCCTTTCACCAGTGCCATGAGGAGCAATCCCATCTTGGCAGAGCAGGAATGGTGGCAACTCTGGACACTGAGAAAAACTGTCCCACTTCTTCATTAGAAATACATTTACCTTTCCTCCTGCTAATGTGGCAAAAGGGGACTTATGGGTAAAACTTAGTAAACAACAACATTTTAATTAGAGTATGAGAAAACACTTTTGGCAGTGCTGGGGGGCATTTGCTGTAGCAGGATTTACTATTAGTTTAGTAAGATTAAAAGGGATCAGACATGTTATGTGAGAAAAAAAACAATATAAACTTTAAAGTTCTTTAGTGCTTAGCCCTCCTGCCTCAGATATAAGCCTGCTGGAGTCTTCAAAGACACCTTTCCATAACTCCTGTCACTCATCCTACAAATTGCAGTGGCAACCCAGTGTGGGCAGCGAGGAACAGCACTAGTGATGTATCTGGGATGGCAGCTGCCAGGCACACAGAGACCAGCCAACAGCTGTGGAGAGTATGGGCTCCGTCCCGCCCTGTCACTCCCGTGATTTCCAAAAGCACCAGAGTTTCAGAGGATCCCAAATGAGCCCAGGCAGGGAGACATCGTTCCTCCTCCTCCCCTCCGCGAGCTGGCTGCAGGCACGTCCACCCTGCTGTGATATGCACATTTCAGATTATCTGACCTTCTGCAGTCTGGTTGTTTTGGCTGTGCAGCCTTGGTTTATATTTGGTCTGGGCTGGCTTTTGCTTTGCAGATCAGGTGGGAGGGTTTAACATTGTGTTTCTGGGGATTTGGGGATTTCTTCTTGCTCCCTCTCCCTCTCTCTTATTTCTCAATGATTTCTCCGGCTGGGTCAGGTTGATCTGTGTGGGATCCTGGCAGTGCACCAGAGTGTAGCATAAGCAGTGCTTGTAACATTGATTGCATTGTATACTCAGTCACTGGGCTGCTTGGGAGCCGGAAAACCTTTTACAAAACAGCAGATTTGTCCCCATTGAGCACACTTACAGCAAGTAAAACGAATAAAAAGCCAACCGCAGGCAAACCTCCAGGTATCTCTTGGGCAGAAAATGTACCAGGATATATCCTGTCACACTGCAGCCTTCTCACACTCGTGGGAGATCAACGCCAGTTCTATTTGGCAATACTGCTTCTTTCTATGGGTCATTTTGCTTTAGCTGAATTTTGTGGACATAAACCCATCCTCAGTCATACAAAGAGGTCAAAGTGATCTTTGCAAAGTCTGGTCAGTCCTGATTTTCCCTCCTCCTTCTAACAACTGTGTTTTGCCAGGTTATGGCCTCTTCTAGACCTCTAGATCACTGCTCCTACCAGAAGTGCCAGGTGATCCAGCAGAGCTGTGGTGGCAATTGGGCAATCTCATGAAGACTGCTTGCTTCCTCTTGACCACATTCCAGGGCTGTCTCCAGGAGCAGGCTTCATAAGGAAGCTTTTGAGCTGAGAAATTCTTTTCCTTAAGATGCCTCTATGAATTGCTGTGTGCCATTGTCTGTTCCCTTCCTCACTGGGAAGGCCTGCGTGAGCACTCTGCACTTGCAGATTCTCTGCGAGTTTCTCCAAAGCATCCATGAGGTATCCAAGGCAGCAATATAGTGTCTGCAGACAGGTGGAGGCCAAGGTCAGAGGAAAGTGGGTCTGTACCTAGCAGAATAAAATTATCCAGGTTATCTCTCTTCAGGTTACTCTCTGAGGAGAGATAGAGGGTGGTAGCATGCCGAGGCTGCCTTTCCCAAAGTTTGGACAGATGCAGGACGGAGCTTGCTAGGCACTGCACACACCCAAAAGTCAGTTTCTTATTTGAGAAATATTCTAATGCCCACTGTACTCTGGGGAATGCAGCCTGGCAGAAGGCATGAGCTGAATGTGGAGTCCTCCTGCCACACTGCTCCATACCTCTGTCCCCAGCAGAGAAAAGGGACATTGTAATGGCCAGGAGCACCATGCCAGGAAGGAAACAGCCTGGCCAGAGCACAGCAGGCAGCCTGTGGCCAGTGCCATGAACCCTTTGGGACACCTATGGATGTGGTCAGAAGGGAATAGCACAGTAAGGAGGTCTTCACACACCTCTGTGACAGCTTCCACGTTGCATCTCAGCCTTTCTCCCTACCTCCTTAGAGTGAAAGAAGAAGGTGTGCAGGGAGTGGGGTCCCAGCAGCCCCTGGGGGCCAGTGATCTGACATTAGGCTGGAGGCAGCTTCACTGTTGGACAGGCAGCAGCCTCATGTGGGTTTTGCACTCCCAGGGGCTTAGAGCTCTTCCGGTTCTGAAGCAAATGCTCTAAGCTGGGCTGCACTTCCCTGTTGCTCTGACACCCGAAACCCAGCATTAGGTTTATGAAGCTCGCAAGGCAGCCTCATGAGATGCTTGCCAGGACATGAGGCTAATAATTTAATCAGGTGAATTCAGACAGGGTCCTGTGGCAGCTCAAGTTGCGTTATATAACAGGATCTATAGGAGACTTTGCTGGGTGATAGGCTGGATGCTGCACAGCCTGCTCCAGGATGGCCATTAAAGAGAAAGTATGCCTCCATTTGTACCCTGTCCAATGTCATGAAGTTTCACGAGGAGAGAAATGAGTCTTCCTTTCCATAAAACTGCAGCACGGCTTTGAAATTTAAAATGGTTTGGTTTTATAACAGAAAATATTGTGTTGTGGCCGCCCGCTTCCAAAGCAACAGCCAGAAATGGTGCAATTCTGTCTAAGAGACTGCACACAGGTTTCCATCTGGCTTTTGAGGGGGTTTAGCAATCCAGCCAGCTGGCCCTACTGAGGCACTTCACCCCACAGACCTGCAAAGTCTATTAGCACCTGCTATCAGGGGCCTGGGGCAGGAGGCTGGGGGAGAACTGCAGCTCTCCTCAGGTGCATGGGGTCTCCTGGGCCGGTGTGACATGCTCACTTGCCTGTCCTTCCTCGGTGGGTTGGATTAGTCTCTGCCCCACACTCAGCGTGTTCACAGCCTGCCACTGCATGGCACTGACCGTGTGACTGAGGGCACTGCTGCAGTGTGTGACAACACAACACACAGGACATGAGAGTAGGAAAGATTCAAAAACTGCAGCAGAGATTGTGTTTGCAGAGGCAACACAGAGATTTGCTTTGCAACAGACAGAGCATCAGGTGGGGAGGGAACAGCACATAGGAATCTCAGCTTTTTGGACTATTTGGACCCCACTCATCCTTCCCTTCCTTCCAGGTGCCCCACTAAATCCCCAATGGTCACACTGAACTGCAGACCCAGCAGCCCTGGGAGATGAGTCAATCTCTAGGTGGGAATCCAAGGATTACACTTAGGTTCATGCTGTTATTTTCGTTTGTGGTGTTTGCTTCTCATTACGGTAAGCTCCTAGGAATGTCAGCCCCAAAATAGCACAGAATCACAAGGTTACCTGACGAAGAATGAAGTAAACAAGAGGGATATTCTTTCTCTCTGCTTCTCTTTTATTATTTTTCTTTTTTTTTTTTTTCCTTTCCTAAAAAGAGGCATCTTGAGTAGTGACATTGAACACCAGGGTGGAGATTGCAGGTTTGGAGATTAGGTGTATCCAGACACAGAAGGTGTTTTCAACAGGTTTGCCTTACCTCCTCTGAGGAGATATGCAGCCAAGGTGCCATAGGTCTGCAGCAGCTGTGGAGATGCCATTCCTGGTGGCCCACCCTTGACAGACACAAAGGTGGGGCTCGGCCAGTTCTGAGGAGCACCAGTGCCCTGGCTAGCATCAGCCTACCTATCTCTGGTAACTGGAGCTGACACTGCAGGATGATCCAGCAAAGTAAAAGGGCCCTTTGGAAGAAGCTGGATGTTAGGGATGTTGAACTGGAAGCCGTGCCTCTGATCCCCAGTTCCAAGGGCTTATCCCAGAGGAATTATAAGCACATGAAGTTCCATGTTCAAGAATTTCACCTGCAGCAGACAGCCCCTGGCCCTCTCTCAGAGGCACAAACAAGCACACATAGCCTCTTTCCAGAACCACTCTGAGGTCTCCCAGGATACCAGTGCACAGTCCAGAAGGGAGTCAGAGCTGTGCTTCTCTGTTTAAACTCCATGAGAAATCAGAGTAGGCAAAAAACAAAATCAGTGTCTGGCAGACAGAGAGGGGCCAGGAGTGACTTCCCTGTTTCTAGGAAGGCAGTGCAAATGGTCAGAAATATTTCAGCCCTGCAGTGGCAGCAGTGGTAACCTGGCACTAGGGCAGTTGGGGTCTGGTTCCCTCCTCTCCTGGGCTCTTGTGTGACCTTGAGCATTGGGCTTGTACAGAGCCTGCATTGGTGCCCCCACTGCAAACAGCCTCCACCTGCACAAGGACAAGTGCATTCAGGACAGGAGGGGTGCCTGGTGACCTGAGGACCCCATTAGAATGTGCAGGGATCAGTCTCCTCCTTAGAGCCACAGCAGGAGACTGGGGCACAGTCAGCACCTCTGCTGCTGCTTCTCTGTGTGACTTGGAAAGGACTTTGCCTGGTCCAAGTTTCTGAGAGGGCACTGGGTAGGGAGGGTCACACAGAGACCTGGGCTCTCCATCTGCAAATTAACAGCTCAGGCTGCCAGCCAAGGGATTGTGTTATGCTCCTCCTCTGCCTAGAGGATGCCCAGGGCAGCAGCAGAGACAAACAGCAGGGATCTCCTCAGAACAGAAACCCCCCCACAGCTGAAGGGGACTGCTGAGGCAAAAAACACTTTCCAGCATTAGCTGCTCTCTTCATCTCCCCTTCCACTTTTTGCAAAAGAAACCTACTATACACTAAACTGGTAAAAAACAACAAAACAATACAAACAAACAAACAAACAACCCCCAAAAACCCAGCAAACATCCTTCTTACAAAACCAAAATAACCTGCACAGAGCAGAAGTTAAAATGCAGCTCCAGCTGCTGTGCCTGGCTGGTGTGCAATGGTTCTCTGGGATCACCCATATGCCAGATAGTCAAGATAAGCCAGCAACTACTAACAAAATTATAAAAAAGCCACCGTGGTTTCACTGGCCACACTGCACACATGGCTCAGGGATTCATGATGGAATATTATGACAAAACTGGGGAGACTCCAGGCATGAGGACATGTGATGGCAGCACTTTCTGTATCAGCAAGAAGAGACAAGCATGTGGGGCACTGCTGTGGGAAGATGTGCAGCAGAAATTACCTATCTGTTGCAATTGGGGCAGGGATGAACTTTGGAATGGGGAGAAAGGTGGAGTAGAAAATAAGGTCCAGAAATGCAGCTTTGGCCTTTCATCTCCCTAACCTTCAGCAGAGAAACCTATGGGGAGCGCATGCACAATTCCTTCAGACATATTTGCACCATTCATCACACTAAAAACTCTGCTGGAGTTGCAAATAAATCTGCTGTTGGACTGGGCAGGGAGAGGGACACAGGTGCCTGATTTGGGGCCGCCTGGCCCTGGCTTCTTTCCCTTCATCCCTTGCCATGCTCAGACCTCAACATACTTTGGAAAGAAGATGTCTGCTTCAAAACAACGGCAATCACTGTATTTGGCCAGAGGCAGCCAAAAGATGGAGGCAGGCAACAGCTGGGTAGAACACAAAGGAGCTGTGAAACCGACAAAGTTGGCAAAAGGAGCAGCAGCCCCCGTAGACACCACCTGCACGAGAAATCTCCAGGCATGGGCAGGTTTAAGTTTTTCTATTAAATGTTGCAGGGGCTTCCCAAGGGAGAGTGGTAACTCATATCTCTGTGGTGCTTATGGGCCCAAACCGGCCAAGTCACACCCCAACAAACCCAGGTTTTGTGCCTGCAATTAGGTGGCAGGATAGAGATGATTCATGAGATACTGCAGGACACAACGTAACAGAGGTACCGGCTGAGAGTGCTGCAGGGAGATGCAGACACCAGGAAAAGCTGGGAAAAGATTTCAGTTTGAAGGGACTTTGAATGGAGGAAGGTGTAGTTTCAGCTGGAAGGGCTGGGGACCTCAAAGTTAAGCAGGGGAGGAAAGGTAAAGCTTCATTTGGGCTTCAGGGTCTACTTAAGCATGTTCTGTCAGGCCAGCTGAGTCCTGGACTGCTACAGCTGTGTGGCTATTGACATCTGGTTGAACTTGAGCATGGGAACATGCACAGACCATGGGAAGGGGCTCCATCACCTCAGCATGGATAAATCTGATGTAAAAGTGCTGGAAGAGGCAGAGGGTGAAAATGCAAGTTGTCACATTACAGCTATTATTTATTTACAGGTAGTTGTGGGGCCCTTTGAAAGATAGAGCATGGTGCTAATAATGCCAAGATCATAGGTTTGATCCCTGTATGGACCATTTCACATAAGAGTTGGACTTGATGATCCTTCTGGATCCCTTCCAACTTTGACAGTTCTCTAGTTCTGTAATATGATGATTTTACACTTTGCATTTTACTTTACTTACAAAAAAAAGATACCTCTAACCTGAGTACTGAACTCTGTGGAGGCACCCCATAAAAATGTTGTAGGTGATCCTGAATTGTTTCAGAGAGAAGCAGGAAACCAGAGCAGATGGGTAAATATGGAGAGGGCATGTGCATAGGGAAGGTGAAGAGGAAACCAGTCACGATGGTGGGAGTGCTTTATGTTCTCCTGTTAGTGTTTGTTTTACACAGACCCTATAACTCTTTCAAGTGATTCCATTGCAGCACTGAGATGAAAGCAGAACGGAGATCTCACATCCATTTTAACCACTTCCTCTCCCTTTTGGCTGAATAGCTAAGCTCACAAGATCCCACAAAGGTCACCCTGCAACAGGATACCCATTCAAGTGACATGGAGAGATCTTGCTCCTCTTCTTTAACAGGCCATTTTCCTTCCATGGTGTTTTCCTCCTTTGGTGGCAGGCAGGGGAAGGAATTCACAGGGACCACAGAAGGAATGAGTGGGAGCTAGTACACGTCACCATGGAGTGCTTTCATGGTTCTCTGCCACAAAAAGCTCTGAACCCTACTTCCAATTTTCCTCTATGAGGAAGAAATGCTGCACCAAATCCTTAACAATGGCTCTCCTCAGCAAGTCCATAGCCTTCAGGATGTCTGGGACTATGGGCTGCTGTCTGCCTGGGGCTTCCAATCTCAGAAGCAGCTTTGGTGGCTTCAGACGTTATCCAGTAGCATCTGTTTCCACACTCTTTTACAGATGGTGCTGCTGCAGAAACCCCAGGGTTCAAACTTACACCCAGCTGCTGGATGTGCTTGTGCAAGGTCAGGGCAGCCACAGCCAGGCAAAAGCAGAGTGTAGCCTCCTTTATTACAGTATATAAAAGCAAGGGATGTTTTTATGGAGGTCAGAAAAGGATGGCTCAGACTTGAGATATTCTTCAAAAGGACAAGAGCCAGCTGCTACGGGAAGGAACCTCCATCTTGGTCCTCAGTTGCATGTCAAATGTAACAGCAACCATTAAACAACAGTTGATAATGCTCACAGCACTAATAGCCTCGAGACATGGTACAAATGGTCACTCTGTTAAGTATTTGCATTAAAATCTGCCTGGGAAGCATTTTTTCTCCAAGTAGATGATATTTGGCCCATGTTGAATTTTTTCTTTCCTGTGTCAGGGTCTGGTTCCTCCCTATTTGGCAAGTCATCACATTACTTCCAGGTGGGTAGAATATGAACACTTGATAGAAATTAACTTTTAGGTCTAAAGGGGTTCTTATCACCGCCAAACACCTGAAACTCCCCATAGTTTCCATTTTTATCCAAGTCTTGGACAACCTTAACACAGCTTCAATCTTTTGCCTGAAATCACAGTTTAAAGGTTGAAGACAACATCTGCAATAGTCTTGAGAGTGAGCCTGTGCAACACTGGATTGCACATTAAAATTTCTCTCATTTGCTTCATACACAAATCAGCTTTATATACCTTGTAAGAGTGCTCAGAAAGCGCTTCAAGTTCCAGAGAACAAAGTGGAGGTATTATTAGCAGAGAGTAAAGAGCAGAGCTCTTGCTCTCTCTGTGAGCAGGCATCATGCTGAGCAGGAGGTTTTAAATAGTTTCCTCTGAGACAACTTTGGCTCCTTCTGTTACACAGTTTTACTCAAGTGTTCAACAAATTATCTCATGAAGGAAGCAAATATCACAAGAACAATGTCCCTCGTATGTCTCGCAGGGGTTGAAAACCACAGCATGGAAAGAGCAGCCTCAGCTCCTTAAACAAGTTAAACAGAAAGGAAAGGCACAGAGAGGGAAATCCTCTCTGACTTTGTTATGGAAATGTGATACAGTTTGACATTTTAATTGCGATTCTCCCCTTATTATCTGGCACACGTTCATAGTGCCCAAGATGTTGTTTAGTGAATCCAGCTGCCTCCTCCGCTCCGTTTGAAGTCCGGTGACTCCGCGTGATAGGGGAGTGTGAGAGTCAATGTGATTTGTGTATGAGGAAACATAAATATGTCACAGGAGTTTAGTCTTATAGGTCTGCAGAGTTTATACTCACAAAATCTGTTGTACCCTTGTTTACACACCCAGATCCAAAGGCCTGACACACCCTCACTCTAGCTCAAAGCTTTCATCATTTCTGCCTCCTTTCTAATGAGGCCATTGCAAGGCATGTGGATGATGTTTGACCACAGTTTAATATATCCAGGAAAATGTGCTCTCAAATGTTAAGAAGAGTTTTAATCAAAGTGGTTAATTGCCATTAGCTGAGATGAGCACACGCAAGGTTCTGCTGCCACGTGTACAAACTCCTAGGCATGGGCCTCCTCATGCATCAAAAACTTGTCCTTGCCAAAAAAAAAGTGGAGAGCTTGCAGATATATGAATTTTAGCACACCCCTGAGCATAGACACCTGAGCACAGGGATGCAACTGCACTTAAATGATGAACAGTGTTCATGCTCTTCCTGCAGCTTACTTCTACCAGCCAGAATTGTTGATATAAACTCATCTGTTTGGTACTGGTTTTCACCTGAACTTCACTTCTGCTGCCAGCTACAGGGGAAGGTTAGGCATAAAATCATCCCCTGGTTCTATGTAATAGAAGAATGGAAAGATTTACCAATGGGCAAATTTAAAAACAAACCATAGGAAGCCCAGGGGTCTAACTTAAGGGAAGAGACTTTCAAGAACATCCTACTGGAAGCAGATGTCCTAGTCTCTGAGAGTCTCCAGGTTGTAAAATCTGTGTTTCTGAAAATGAGAGATAGTAATAGCCTCCCTTTGGACAGGAGGTTCTTTGAGAGAAGCAATCATATAACTACAATAACTCAGCCTGTTTCACCTTAGGACTACAACTGTCTCCCTGAATGCAGTAAGAACTCTGCCCTCCTTTGAGTGAAAGAAAATTATTTGGCAATTAATATTGCTAATATTGCTGGAATAAATGTCCTAGTAAAGGCTACCACAAAAAGGCTTGGTGATCTTCCTAACTCCAAGTCCAGTGCTTTCTCCAGTACTGGGAGAGCAGGGAAGATTTTTGTCAGGACACACTTGAAAAATCTGTCCAGAGACGAGACCTATGTCAGTGGAGCCTTATGTAAAGGTGCCGCCTGGGGAACATCCAGTTCTGTGCCATCTCACTCTTAATTAGGGCCTGAGCTGTTAAATTGCTTCTAACCTTTCCTTCTAAACCCCTGATGAGTGAGTTGGTGTGATAAGAACCCAAAAGGGAGTCAGTTTGAGGAACAGGATTCAAAGTAACATTCTGTTCTGGATGCTCAGACAGAAACTTTAATGAGTAGTAAGACAATCACCATATGGATTATGTCAGCTGATTGCAGGACCAAATTACTGGAGCTTTGCCTTCTTGGACACACAAAAGATAGCTCCAATTTTTAAAGAGCAGTTTAGGAAAAGGCACATAAAGGGGGCTTAGATGCACAGGTCATAATTTTCAGGGGATCTGAACACATGGTTTCAGGTAGTGGCATTTCCTGCTCAATTTCACAAGAAGGTAGTGTTCTTCTCAAGAAGGAACAGAGGAGTATGGCTTACGCATAACATCTAACGATACTATGATGATGTGATTGGCATGGGAATTGAGTAGAAGCTCAAATTGCTCTTCTCATTACTTCTTTAACATTCATTCATCAATTAACTGCAAAGTGACTTGACCCCCAGATACACGACTAACAGGCTGCTATAGTTACATAAGAAATGCAATTAAAACTGCAGAAATGACATCCTTGCTGCCAGCAGCCACCATGTCCACCACACTTCACGTAGCAACCTACTGAGCTGGGGAAATGGCTGTGATGAGAGGTGGAGAAGAAGCAGGTGTGGGTAAAACAGCCCTTAGAGAGCATTTCAAATGGGCTCACAATATTTTATCCCACCTGTGGCATCTTAGTAATCTCATTGTCCATCTCTTCAACATTATTTTTTATTTATGTCCAGAGTCTTGGCAAAGGGAGCTGTTCAGTGCCCAAAGCCAGGCTGAAGCCAGGGGTTTAGTGATAAGGGAACATGGAAATGAAGCCAATACTTATTTTTGTCTCTAAAGCATGTGCCTGATACTGTAGCATGAGCTTTGTCGGGCCTTACTTGTCTTCACACCAAACGCTCAAATCATGTGAGAGTGGGGGGACATTCAGGAACATTTTGCTGAGTGGAAGCTCCTCAGGAGGACTTCTCTCTCCCCTGCCTTCACCCTTTTGTTTGAGGAAAGCTGGTCCCTGACCTGCCCAGAGCATGAACTCAGTTAACACTTGAGCCAGTTAGAGGCTAAGCAACTTATGAACCACTCATCTGCCAGCAGTTACTGCTGGGAAACTGCACTTGTCCCAGGAGCAGGGGAATTTGCAAAGCTGTGAATTTGCAGCTGACCTGGTGAGAAGAGCCCCTATGCTTTAGATGGCCTCGTATCTTTTTCCATCAGCAGAAATATTGCCACCCTAGCCACTGAATCAGTGATCTTGGGATTAAAAAGAGAGCAGTATCCACCTGATAAAGATGATTTGCTCTTTTGCCTTAATTGTGGCGCTCAGAAGTGCGACTGATTGTAAAATTCCATGAGCTCCAAGATATCAGCTGAGCCACAGTACCTAGCCAGGCTCAGGCTCCTCACCCACAGCAAAGGAGGAGTTAAATGCATTTTGTGGCAGCAGTGAAACCTGCACCCCCCACCTCATATTTGTGAAGTGCTCATACACAGAATCCATTCCTCTGTCCAGCTGACACATGGCAATCTCCAATGACAGACCATATGTCGGGGCCTTCAGAAGTGATTTAGGCCGAGTGACTGATTTGTCCAGGGCAGAGAAAAATGTCCTTTTGTGGTCTTAAAGAAAGCCAGCAAAGTTATTACCCAGCTCATCTGCCAATCACTCCCTGCTGACTGATGGGAGCTCTTCCTCATCTGTTTTAGCGCAAAGTTTTTAGTGCAAACCAGTTTTAGCAGTAGGTTAAGCTAAACCAGATGACTCTGTCCTTCCTGAACTGAGGAACACCACCCTAGCAGAGCTGTGGGATGCCGTACAAACTCCAGCAGAAGCATCATTGCAAGTAGGTGTTGAGTGCAAACATCCTCAAACTTTTCCTGGTCACTTGCAAAGCCAGTGTGCATCTTTGTTCTCAGTGGCAGTGATCATTTCATTCACTGCATTGCCTCGGTCATTTACCTAAACCACGGGATCCTTCCTGGTTATTCCATATGGAAGGCAGACATACTCTGCATGCAATGGGAGCTCCCTTATAAAGCTTTGTTGGGGGCACTGCAGGAGAAGTGAGTTTCTGCAGCCAACTACTGACATTGTATAGCCCTGCTCCTTTCAGGAATCCACTACCGAGACCCTTTAACCACCCATTCCCTTTTATCCCTGCCTGACATTGCTAGTTTCACTGAGTCTCCTCCTCTCCTCCTATCCCCATCTCTCTTTATGTGATCACCTAACCTCTCCAAAATTAGTAGTGCTATGTTTAGCGTGTTCTGGCACTCCGGGCACTCCTGTGGATGCTGAGATGGTCTCACAGGGACTCTACAAATTTCCACTGCTATCAGAAAGAGGAGTGTTTTCAAAACTGCTGACACCGGATCCCAGTGAGTGAACTAAACCAAGAGGCTGGAGCCTGTGAAATGTTCTTAATATAACCAGGGCAAATGGCTCCCATCTTGTGTTACTGAAGCCCCACAGTCATGTGTCCCAGCAGCCCATGTTCCTGTCAAGCAGGAGGGCAAAAGTGTGAGGTCATTTCCAACAACTCTGTTTCTGTGACATCATCACAGGAAAGCCAGGCATCTACTCATTTTAGGCGTGAGAAGTCAGAGGAAGGGGCAGGTGCAGGACTCCAGCTTTCCTTTCTGCTTCCATGTGAGCCAAGCATAGTTTTGAAGGGTAGAGTGGGGTCATTTTCCTCCCCTATCCTCCTTTTTGGAGGACACTGTAGCCGTATCACTGGAAGCGGTTTAGGAGTGCTGGGCTGAGGCAGCTTAGCCCTCCCAGAGTATGCAAGAGCCATCTACAGGTGATGGGAGATAAGGCGGCACAGCGCTACCTTCCCTTGCCAGCGGGAGGGCAAGATGATCACCCCGGATGGTGACCCCAGCTTCCCTGCCCTACAACGCATCTCCGGGGCCACAGCCATGCCTCTCATGGGGCACCCGTGCCTTCTGTCAGTGGCCACAACCTCTTCCAGCTCACAGCTGCTAATTTCAAGACAGGGAACCACCATCTGAGCTTGCTGGGAAGGCTGGCGGTCCCTGAGGGGGTGAACCCTGTCCAGAGGGCCACAGGGAATGTGCCACTTGCAAGCCACCACAGGTGTGAGAGCCCCATGGAGACAACTCTGAAGCAGCCCTTCACATGCCTCTAGTGAGGCAGCAGGAGGCCGGACCTATGTGAGGCCAAGAGAGTGGATTCACAGAGCAAGAAAGGGACCTTCACACCTTAATCACCAGCCTTGACATCTAGCTAGACTTTGGCCATGTTCCAGAGAGCTTTGCTGGCTGCTGCGTGGTGCTTGCCTGTGGCAACCTGCATGACCACCATGCCAACACACAAGAGGAGGCAAAGCCCATCCGGCTTCTGGAGAAAACACAATGGTCATGCACAGGATACTCAGGAGGGTCAGTCTTACATTGAAAAGAGAGGACTCCAGATGGAGAGCAGTGACTGCAAAACATTTAGAAAAAAATAGGAACTTTTCCTATTCAGAAAGGTTGGTTTGAACTGCTGTTGGAGGCAGGAGAAAGTCTAGACTGGAAGACCACTTTCACTCGGTGGTCCTTGAGAGATTTCATGTAAATCTATTAACTTTTGTACATTTGCTTTTTTCATCCACTGCTACTGTAATAGTTCCTTCTTTCTTCCTCTTGTGTTTCTACATGGAACAACGCTCACAAGAGAGGAGAAATCTGGGCATTCTCTGTGCCTAAAATTATACTGATCTCAAGAAAGGCATGTGGTGTTTCTCTACCACAGATATTTGCCAGCTCTTTTTTTTTTTTCTTTCTTTCTTTTTACCCTCTTGCCTCCAATATCTCATCACTCTCTTTGTTTCCATTCAGAGTTTTCCCCACTGCCCCCACCATCCCTCTGTCCTCTTCCATTTATTTCCTACCTATTACTCTCATTGAACCCAGCTCTGGCTTCTGAGTGCTGCAAGGGCTCTGTTTGACTGACACACAACATATTTTAAAGAGTGTGGACTTAGCCCCAGTGAGGTGAAAGAGCAGTAGTCAGCATGTATGAGCTGTGCAGCATAATAGAAAATACAGCTTTTAATTAAAACTGGTATTTCGGGACCTCTGCTGGTGGCAGCCCTCCTGAAATACGACATTGCTGAAGCCCATAGTGTACTGTAGTGTGACCCCATCCACAGGAGCTGACGCTCCCACCATCAGTGCCAACTCTTGGAGTGATGGGAAGTGCTCTGTGTAGTGTCCAAATTCCCAGCTTGGGCTCAGAACACTCCCATGACAGCATGGCAACAGCTTTGTAGCCTGGAGAAATGACCTGTGGGGCAAAGTGCAGGTCACAGCCATGGCACTGCTTTGCATATGGTTTCCAAGAATATACATTTTAAATTGCATTAAATTGAAATGTTGTGGGATTGTGTCCCTGTTGTCACATACATAAGTGGGACTAGGTCTCAGGAGACCAGGAGCAAAGTCTTCCAACATTAACCCTGTTTATTTGGCACAGGACAGCACTTGCTCTTACACCTTGTTCTGCCTGTATCTAATTTCATTTATTCCTTTTGGTTTTGGTACTTGCTGCAGATGACTCTACAAAGCAGTCTCTTCAAGGGCAGCCCCATGCCTCTCCCAGCAGGATGCAGCACCCCAGCTCTCTGTTCACTCCTCAGCCCCTTGAAGGTATCACCATGGCTGAAGGGAGGCACAAATGGGGATTAGAGCACAGACGAGCCTTGATTTGCTCCTTGTGATGCTACTGCCTCCCTGTGATACGTGGGGCAAGTCACTTGGACCTTGATCTGCGAAGACAAGCACAACTTCCTCGGTCTTGGTTCTGCAAACCTGATTAACAGCACTGCCTCATTTCACAAGGTACCACAGTGGAAGCGGATGTGCCCTACGGACAACTCACAGGACCAGGATGGCATCTCAGAGAGAAACGGCAGCAGGCTGAGCTCGTTATGAATAATTCTCTTAAAATGGAAGCAGTGCTTCTCACGTGTCCCTGAATACCTTATCCCCTGGCACAAGTGGAAAGGGCACTGGGAACCTCAGCTTGCCCAATTTGGTTCCTTTGCGCACGGTGCCCTTGTACAACGAAACCTCTGAGCATTCAGAAAGCTGCAGCAGCTTGACACAGCACTTCTCATTTCTCTCTGTGCCCTTTCAGCCAGTCCATGATCTGTGCCCAAGGCATGCCTCAGAGCTGGGTGTCTCTCAGCTCAAAGTCACGATGTTACCTTCTCCTGAATTTTCGAGCAAAAAAAAATACCTGCTCCATGGGTGGGCTATGAGATCAATGTTTCCCATCAAAGGTGAAGTGAATTAGTGCTCTGTCCTTCAGGGTGAGTCTGCCAGGGGCCAGTCACTGAATAGTACTTCAGAGAAAATCATAGGTTTTTACCATAGAAGAAAATACAGGTTTTGGGGCACACCTGGTGCCCAAAGCTATAGCTCATTTGATAAATAGAGGTTGGTTGTTTGGGCTTTTTTTTAAACTTATAATATTAGGGTATATCGTGGGGAACAGCTCCATAATTTGAACCCAGCAATACCTCTACCTATCAGTAGAGGAAACAAACAGCAAAAAGAGCTGCCAGCAATGCTCCATCACCAGCACTGCCCTCAGTGAGGCCCTGGGGCTCCTTGGTGACAGATCCCAGTGTGGGAGTATGGTCCTCCAGGTGGGAAGAGGAGACAGCAGTGATGGAAGGTAGTCATTCTCTCTCCACAGAGTCCCTCAGAGGTCTTGCAAGAAAAAGGAAGGACCACCAACAAGAACCCAAGTTCATGCTGGCTGCTGATTCAACATGGGAATTAGGTTTCAGGGTAGGAGCTGCAGGTCTGGTTTGGATTTGCTGGGGAATGTTTTCTACAGCTCTGGAAGTGGAGGCCTCAATGACTGCTGCAGTCATGTAACGGAGGGAAGACCAGGGTTCTGCCATTTAGTCCCAGACTTCCTGAGTGGAGACCCTTGAGAGCTTCCCCAGGCTGTGCAAGGACTTCAGAGCAAAAGGTACTGATCGTCTTCCCACTTTTGGCCTTGCTGAGGCCCTTTTGAGGAGAACCATCCCCTCTGGGGGAGGGAGGAACTGCCCCTGATGTTGTCCCTCAGCACCTGTCCTTCAGGACATGCACAGGGGTACTTTGGCTGTCAGCAGAGCTCAGCAAAGAAAGTCCTGAAAAACCCACCCTAAGGGACTCCTGTCTTTTTTATCCACAGGTTTCAGTCTCACACACCAGCAAGCATGGAGTTAAGACTGCAGTTCAGATGAAATCCAAACATTTGCAAGTGTGGGAATTCCCAAAGAAAGCAACAAAACTACCTTCACTCTGCTCTCCCAGCAGTGCTTTTACACAGCCTGCAGCTGAGTCTGCCTCGGCCAGCTGCAACAAAGGCTTTAATCTTATCAGTGACCATAAAAACTCAAATTCCTCTTAGCAGAATTGCTGATGGGGACGGTAGTGCTAAGCCTGGCTTCATTGCAGGCTTGTGCAGTCAACAGCAGGGGAAAATGCTATATCACAAATTCCTGAATCACAGATTCCTATATCATCCCCCACTCCACAGCATTCAAAATGGTTTTCCCCTCCATCACTCTAGGGGTAGGATTTTCACAATATTGAAGTTAAACAGGTACAATGCACCCTGCAGGCTGCAGAAGTAGTCTCAGCAAGTGGACAGCAAGTGTGCTTGGCTGCAGTGTGCTCCCCTGCATGACTCCACCAAAAAGGCAAGGCAGGACTGTGTGCCTGTGGGCAGAAGCTCCTGGCAAAGACATGCTTCTCCCTGCAAGGTGCAGTATATTCAGCAAGGATGGTGTATGTACATGGGAATGGCTTGGCATTTTGATGGTGAGAAAGCAAAGCTTCAAGTGCTCATCTCCCACCTGGGCTGTCTTCCATGTATGAGGGCAGGTGCTAGAGCTGGAGAGCAATAGGTAGGGTCAGGTCTCAGACATGGAGCTGAGACCTGCGTTACACGTCAGTGGCTAATTTTGGTGTTACTGACAAACAAAAAGGTGTCAATAAGGTTGTCTCCCACAGTCTGTAACTTGGAGGTGCAAGCTCCATCCCACAGATACTTGGACCTTGGGCAGGAGGTGGTGAGGAAGACCTCCCACATGCATGGGCCTTTGCTGGGCTACACTCGTATGTCTGTCCCTTGCACACCTGCCACTGCCATCATCCTTCCTGCTGTCTCAGGTTCATCCCACTGTCTCCCTATTTGTCCCCTATTGAGGTATTTATCTATCACCTGCTATGACCCCACCAGCTATGCCCAGCCTCTCCACATTTTCAGAAGAATTAACCATTCCTGTGTTTCCTTGCCTCTCCCTTATGGTGCATGTGTTCCCTCAGCCCATTCACCCGCATGCATTTCCCTCCCCATGCACACGAGTGGTCTTTGCATGTATGCTTCTCATGTAGGGCTGTGAGATGATCTGAGCACTGCTCCAGCTCACTCTGGCCTCTAATGGAGAGGCCTCACCCATGGAAGGAGGTTTCCCCTCTGCTTTGCAGCTGATGGCTCATCTTGCCCACTGGGAAGACCCCCCAGGATACCCAAGGACAAAGCACCCTTGTGCCAAAGACCTGGAATGACTGTGCAATGCAGACACACTTGAACGCCCTTTGAGAACAGGTCTGTAAGTACTTTTCATGGCTTTCCAAGGTCTCACTCCTGATGCTGATAGGAAATCACTCTGCTTACACAGGAGAGGCTGGTGGAAATACTTGGCATGCACTTCAGCTGTTGATAAGGCTGGACTATCTGCCAATACACACTGTGCCTCTCCCTCTGTCTGACTTGGAGTGGTCTGCAGTTCTCATCTCCATCATATGTCAACAGCTGTGCCTTCTGGCTCCTTCCCCTTGCCTCACCCTTTGTACATCTTGGAATTGAGTTGCTCAGCACAGGGGCTGGCCAAGACCCCAACGCCCAGGTCCTGTGATATCTGACTGCTTTGGGAATCAAACCATGGAGGATATCGCAGAGGCACACAGTAGTGCTTGTAACTGTGCTCAAACACGTGGCCTCACTTGCAGAAGTGTGCATCTATCCCCAGTGTTGGGCAGAGGGAGATAATGGGTCTCCTTCCTCCCACTGTCAAAGGCTGGGAGGTGACAAAGAGCCATCCTAATTAGGGCCTACAGAAATGACGCTTCCACTGAGAACAAGTTTTATTTATGAGCCAGATTAGGAGGCATTAATTGCTTTCTCTCCTGGTTTCTGCTCAGAAAGGTACAGTAATCACAGGAACATTTTTGACATTGTTGACATAGCTTCCCAGCCCTCCTGCTGAGAAACAGGGACTCTTGCATACTTCAAAAGGGCTTAAAGGCTCGGGTTGTGCCACCACAGTAGTAGTGCCGATCTAGGACTGGGGTGGGGGGAATTTGCATTAGAAGGATTAAATACCAGGGCTATTGTGGAATTTTAAACTGATGTTTTCCGGCTGACCACAGGCCCAGAGCTTGTGTGTGGCATGTTTGAGCCTCAAAAGTGCTCTTGATCCTCTGATCTTTTATTTCATAACATTTCTCCCCACTCCCTCCCTTCAAATGTATTTTGCTTTTCTTTTAGCTGCTGAGCAGACACACGCCAGCAAAAGGAACACGTTGGGTTGGCAGTACTGAAAGCAGTCTGAAGCTCAGGAAAGCTTTCTTTGCATGTATTTGAAATGCTGAGTGTCTGGGTTACTCTTGTAGTCCTGGGCCCTGCGGTAACAACAAAGTTAAGACAAGATCCATTCTGGTCATTCTGATCCAAGTGCCCTGTGAAGCTTTGACACAGTCCTGCACAAACACTAAGGAGTGTCCTTACATCTGATTATCTTATGAGGTGTGTGTCTGGCTTGTGGTTCATACAAAACTCCTGACTTTCATAGCGTGATGCAAAATGAGAGGTTTCTTGCAGCTTCATCAACATAATGGTGTCTCTGCTGAGACAACCCATTACCAAAACATCAGACCATTATATACTTCTGGCACTTCTCAAGTACCTTGCTCTGCAGGAAGAGATTGATCCTGTGAGGATGCTCAGCCTCTGACACCACTGCAACCATCATGTTTCTGTGCCAACCTGCCATCCAGCTGTCATTAAACACAGGCTCAGGCTGCACACAGATGTCCTGCTGTGGTAGCAAACTGCTTCTTATTAGGTACTGCAGCTGTTTCTGGGTTAATTCTCAGAGTAGTCACCCCCCCAAGCCTGCACAGCATTGTGTAAGTAAAACATGGTTCTGTCAGGGAAAGATATCTGAGGCTGGGGTTTTGGGTTGTTTTTTTGTTTGGCTGGTTGGGGTTCTTTCATGCTCTGCAGAGAGGTAAATATCCAGCCTTCCAATATTAGCCTTGCCACATGCAGCATCCCAAAATTGAGCAAGTCTTGCCTTGGCTTGTCTTTGAGACAGACATTAGAAGCTGGAAAGGGCCAGTCTTGGCCCTTAGAATGCAACATTGTGGTTTGATGTCTGAGCAGGGCCTGAAAGGGAGGCACATACCCCCACCTGAAGACTGAGAGCCCTGGGGGAGTCCCCTTGCTGCTCCCCCACATCACCACATCACAGCCAGCAAGCATCCCTCCACAGGATCATCATGACAGCCCCATGAAAACAGGGACCCACAGCCTGCTCCCAGCTCTGGCTTGCATCTGGTTGCCTTCCCATAGCACAGCCCTGTGGTTTACAGGGCACACACATCCTCTGTAAGCAGAACCAGTCTCTTTCCAATGCCATGTGGCCCTTTGTGGCTGAAGGACCCTGTCAGTGTCAGCTAAAATTGCCGGGGACCTAATACACAAACATGTATCTGTTCCTGTCCTTTCAAGGATCACTCTCTGGTGTTTCTAGTAGTTATAATTCAGCAAGAACTTGGCAACCCATCAAAGCTAGCATTTTCCCTTAGTCTGATGCAGCAAAGTAATAAAAGAGCAACCACTAAAGATCTTGGACCAGTTACACAGAGACACAGCAAGAGGATTCACATTTTTCCCTGAAGCCATGACTCAGCTCTGCAGCCCATCCCTTGCAGGGTAGTTTCCCCTAAGATATGGTTGTACCACAGCCAGCTATCCCTCTACCACATTTCCTCACATGTCCTGGGATGAATCCTCCATGGGAAGCTGAGCACACTGTCATGGAAGCAGCAGCAGATACAGGCTTGAAGATCAGGTGATCCCATCTGCATTTGACAGATGCCTGTTGATTATTTATAATGCACAAGAGGTGTACTTGCTGCTAGACCAACAGCAAACAAGACCAGCCCCTTTCCCAAAAGAGTTTTCCATTAAGATTATGCAGATACCAAGAGGCAAGGCAGGATTAGGCATGAAAGAGGAAGCCAGCCATGTCACAGAGGAGGATGGTGATGAAAGGAGAGACAAAAAGTGTAGGACATTTAGTGGAATTGAAAGGGGATGGTTTGAAGAAGGGAAGAGGAATGGTTTTCTACTCATGTGAAACAAAACATAAAGAGGCAGCAGAAATTTGTCAGAAGTCCCAGAGAGTATTGAGAAGACACACCAGCTTCAGGCTTAAAACAAGCACAGCTCCTGCCCTGGCCACCATATCTTATTTGACTGTTGGAACCTGGGAATGAATAATTCTAGAAATACAGCAGAAGGGGCTGCCATGAGTTGGTCTTTTGCAATATGCACGGATGTGAAATATTCTGGATGTGTAGTACAAAAGGATAAGCAGGAGCTGGGGAAATATAGGCATGATAAGATCTATGTTGTACAGGCCCCTATGGTCCTGGACACTTGGGAACAATTTCTCTCACAGTAGTGTTGTTCAGATCCTCATGTCATCCTGTTTAGGAAATGGTAGGCAGGAAAGTACCTATGATACTACAAGAGGGGCATAAAGTCACCACTACCTCCTCTCTGGAGACACAGTCTACAATCCATCCTGCTTCACTCTTGCAGCTGCAAACTGATAGGAGAAAAGCTGCTGACAAAAAGGAGTCCTTTAAATCAATAGACAAGTCAATGGCTTTTTGATTCACAGTGCCCAGATTCGATATCCTGCTGGAACAAGGATAAGTCTCTATTTGATGGTCTACTCAGTAAGACTTTTTGGAATCCTGCACTGACCACACCAGACCACGCAATTCCTCTCCTCCTTGCCAGGATGCACTTACACATTGCCTGGTTTAATAGTTGAGGTGGCCCTTTTATTTCAATCTCTTCTTTTCATCTGGCTTCTGCAACCTTCTGAAACCATTTCAAGCTGATTTTTTTCCCCTGGGCTGAAATTTCTCACACTCATGCACATCCCCGGGTGATGAAAGTTTGACGATAATCCGCTGTTGCTGGTGTCTTGACTCAACAAAGTGGTGATTTTGGGCTGGAACAACTGGAACTCACTGATACACTGATTGGAGAAGGCACAGAACAAATTCTGCCTCCTCACTAACTCCGCACACTCTAACTTTCAGGTCCCAGGATGTCTCTTCACCACCGCTTCAGCACCCAGGCAGTGTCCAGACTCCAGAACACCCTCCTTGCTTCAGTCCATGTTGCCTACTGATCCAGCATGTATGGTCCAGCTATGGCTTACCCATGGAGGTCACTTCATTTAAGAGACATTAGCAAAGTGGTTGATTTTATTAAAGATAAACACAATCAAACAGAGCCCACAGGCTTAGCAAGCCAAGTCATTGCAGGGTCACACTGCTTTTCATTAACTTCTTTTCCCTTTGTCACAAACCTTGCTAATGTGTAGCCTCTGAATTTGCAGAGTGCCCATCCTTTACCCTGTGTGCCTCCCCTGACTTCTAACACACGGTACAGTACGCAGAGTTTTGATTTGAAATCCCTCAGGACAAATGGGCCCATTCACAGGATTAAGTGCTGCCCACTGTGGTTTCCAGAGCTAGCTTGACTGCAGCACAAGACCGAAGGCTCTTGATTTCAGCTGACTTCCTCTTCATGTGGGGGAGTGAGCTGCCTCTGTGTAGGTTCTTATGGCTCTCTTGCACTCCCTTGTTCTCTCTTTTTTAGTGTCCCTTCACCTTTTCCACTCCCCAACACATACCTGTGCCAGGAGACCCCTTCAACACCCCCTTCCCCTCCCTGCAACTGAGCCCTTGGCAACATGATCTCAGCTGGGCACTTCATCTCTGTACCCCACTGGTAGCTCAAGATCAGTCAAGGGTGACATCTGAGCTCACATTCTTTTTTACATGGCCCCTGTGTGCTCTGCAACTGTTGGAAAGAGCCCTGCTGGAGAGTTCCATGAAAGGCAACACAGGGCAGTGGCAGAGGACTTTTCATCTTGTTTCACCCCGTGAAGGGCCCAGCTGAGCAGATACCTCAACCCAAATGTCTGTGAAAGGAGGGTGGAAGAGATTAAAAGCCATGAACCCGTTTAAAGTCACGAAATAGTCTGATAGTGAAGGCATCTAGAATTGATAAAAAAAAAAAAATAAATTTCCAGGCAGGAAAAATCATCCAAAGCCAGGCCAAAATCAAAATAAGGTCAGAGCTCATCTGTGGTCCCCTTACTCTCTTGGCACTCTCCACCACCTGGAGCACCCACAGGGGAACCCACTGGGAAGCAAGGCAGTTTTGCAAAGGCAGACTATCACCTTTGAATCAAAAGGACATTCAGACAGCCAGCAGGTCTGGTGGGAGGGAGGGCTGGGGAGAGCACAGCACCCCATCCTGCCCAGCTCTTGGAGCCCAGCCAGATCAGCTGGGGCAGGGGGGGAATAAAACGTCTCCAGTGTCAGCCAGTGAGGCTTGCCTTCCCTTTATAGCAGCCCTGGCGGCTGAGTGAGAGACACCGCCGGGAGAACTGAGCTTCAGGGGTGAGAGGGGGCCAAATGCGGGCCCTCAAAGTCAATAGTAATTTAACACCCCACTGACTTTTTTGGTTGGCAACAGGATAGATATTTAAATCATAACCTTCTCTCTCCTATACCCCTGCTCGCCACCAAAAATAAATAAATAAAACCAGCAGACCCTGTTTTGGCCTGCCAAGAACTTGGAGCATTTGCTTTGCACTCCCCGAGCCTCACGTTGGGCACCGTCAGCTGAGTCTTTCCTTGAATCAGGGATGCTCACTCCCAACCAGCCTTTGGAGGGGTGCTGAGGACCAGGTGTCAGCAGGGTTGGCCCCAGCAGCTGGCTGGGACCCAGGCCTGTGTCCCTGGGTTGCTGTGCAACCGGAGGCACAAGGCTCAGCACAGCAGTGCATACGTGCTGTTTCATCCATGCTGCAGCCAGCTCATGCCAGCCTCTCTGACCCCTGGCACCGCGCTCATGGGCCCCAGCTGGGCTCATTGCCTGTCAGCGGGAGCAGCAGGAGAGGCCAGGAGTCTGTGCAGAAAGTGGGGAACATGGGGAGGGAAGGAAAAATAAAATTTATTTTTGAGTATCAAGTAGAGGCCTGAGAGAGCCACCAGGA
Source organism: Polioptila caerulea (assembly GCA_013397295.1). Lineage (NCBI taxonomy): Eukaryota > Metazoa > Chordata > Aves > Passeriformes > Certhiidae > Polioptila > Polioptila caerulea. The sequence goes on from VYXF01007458.1 coordinate 1,295,666, forward strand.
TCTGAGACCAAATTCTTTTCCTCTTGAAATGGATGTCTGAAAACAGGTCCTACAAACTCCCTACAAACAGGTTTCAGAGCCATTGCCCCTCAGCCCCTCAAGCCTGCAATCTTCTTTTTATTAATTTGTTCAGACGGTGGAAGAAATGGAGCTCATTGCAGAGCCATCTCCTGCTCAGTGGGAATTACCCCAAAACCCATGTTTTGTCCTCCCACCCCACAGCATAGGACAAAGACTCAGCTCCAGCATCTCCCTTACCCCCTTTCCCTTGAAGGAGTGTCTTTTCCTTGCACATGATACTGCAAAACAGCTCTTTCCCTAAGGGACCTGTCATTCTTTACAGCTCTGGTTTCTGTTTGCACCCTCTGTCCATGGGTCCTAATCCGCAAGGCAATGAATGTAGTGGAAAAACATCCATCAGCTGCAAGGCCCATTGAATATGCCTGATATCAATTAGGATCTAATTTGTCTAGTCTTATTAATCACATATGAGTCCTGTGACTGAGACTCCCAGCTGTAAATGGGAAATTTTCTCCCTCTCTGCACCTGGGTTTCAGTGGTTTTGATCAAACTAAATAGCCTGGCTTGAACTTCAATGGCTGCAGCCCCTGCCTACCACCACTGGGGTGGATGTAGCAGAGGAAAGCACTGACTTAGGGAAGGGGGAAGCAAGAAGACGAACTAGCTTGGAAGAACACATGCAAGTAATGAATATGCAGTGGAATGTCCAGTTATCCCCAGAGTCTTTCTAATAGGATGATCCTCAGGTGAGCAGCAGGAAAAGGAGCTTTTGTTAACATGTGTGGCAAGGCCTGTGTACTTTCACAGGGTTGGCAGGAACTGAGGTGCTCCCCAACAGCCTGCTTTCCATTGGACTGTGCTTGCCAGTCTGAAAAGCTGAGAGGTCAAAAAAGGGGGCTGCAAACAAAGAGCTAAGTGATGCTCAGTATAACAATGGGATCAGCTCCCCCCAGTCTCCCTTGCACATCAACATAGCTCAGGGCAGAAATGTGAGTCCAAGCACCTACAAATTAAGTATATAGCCCAAAAAATGTCTGAAGAGTGCCCGGCTGCCAAATGCAGGTGCTGACTGTGAATATTAGGGTTAAAGCTGCTGCTTTAAAATTTCTGAGAGTTGGATTCTGTCCTATTCCCTCCCTTATATATAATGCTGCAGCAGGGGACCTACTTAGTACAGCCCAGCCTTTCAAATATTGGTGCCTGAAAGTAGGTTCCAAAATATTTGTGGAGAAGCCCTTTTCAGAAGCTCAGTGTATCTGGATGAATAATGTCGGATGTCCTCACAGCTATTGAAAACACATTCCAGCTGCCTAACTCTGGTATTTGAGGTGAGTAGGATGGAAAAGTTTGGTTTCACTTGTTAGCAAGTCCTTCAGTTCATACCCAGTAGAGAAAAGGGACTAGCAAACTTTAGAACAGCTACAGTAGAAGACAATAGAGACAGAAAATTGGTCTGTTAGCAGATTTCCACCCATTTCTTTTGTAAGCCCATGAATAAATATCTCTCTAATGTCACTGTTTGTTTTTATTCTTCCTGAAAATTGTCCTCCTATTATTTTTACCTCATCCTTTGGCTCTTTTTTTGTAATCCCTCTAGTACATTCTTTCCGTGAAGAAATCTAGCCTGAACAGAAGAAAGGTCATACTCTAGGCCACACCTCTGTTAGAGCCTAGACAACAGTGGGCTCTGGCATGAGGTTATAGGTTGCGCCACTGACTGAACGGAAACAGGAGTGGCTGTGGGACTATGCTTCCTTTGTCCTTCAGATATGTCTTACATTCAGGAATGCACAATAGGTGCACAATAGGTTCTAAGGAGTGCTCTTTTATCTCACTAACTATTTTAAATTGAGCAGCTTTTTCTCTCTATATCAGTTTTGTACAACTCTTAGTTTATACACACTTCCTTTCAGGGCGAAGGGGATATTCAGGAATGCTGAGCTTCATAGACCACTGAGCTTTGCCTTATGCCATGAATGGACCCCAGGCACTGCTGAGTGGACAAACCTGGATGATGGAAGCAGTGGGTCTGAGAGGAGGAAGATTATGAGTTTGTACGGCTGTACACAGAGGAGTTCTACTCACAGCTCTTCCCATCAGAGGGAGCCTCTCGCTCCCTGCGTCTTTGGGAGCTAGCTTTATCAACTAAAATCAGCCCAGGATCTTTGCGTGCACTTTCCAGATTGGTCCCATCCTTGCCTCCAAACTTCCAGCTGCCTCCCTTTAACTAATACCTCCTCAGGGCTAGGGGCATGGCAGACATCCCAAGGGAGCGGTGGTGGCAGGGAAATCCCCAGATATCCCTCCAGATATCTGGAGACGACCTGCTCTGGGGGAGGAATCTAAATGCCAGCCTTCCCATGAGAACCCAGGAGACATGGGGAGAAGGACCAGACCACTTCTTTCAAGTCCCTTTGACATTCAAGAAAATGTTGCCTGAAGACCTCAGAGGGCTGGCTCTTGCAAGATGCATCTTCTTGATGTTCTCCAGGCAGGACTGCTCAACAGAAACACATTTGGCCTAAGGAGGAATAAATGAGCTTGTGTGTCCCAGGCCTTTAACCCTTTCAGTCCTGGTTGGTCAATGTACCAACAGACACTGGTACTTGAACTATGTCTTTACAGAGCTCCACTGGTAGGGAGGAGATGTTCTCATGGCAGAGAACTCTTGTGGGGGCCACAGTGGCATTGTGAGCTTGGTATTTTATGAGTTAGTCTCTCATGTGAACACAGTCCTGGAGGAGAAAATGACACAAAATCAATTGAACAGATCAATACCTGTTCTGATGTATTTCCTGGTAACAGGCCAGATGGCAAATTGAAGGTAAACATAGTCTGAACAAAGTCTGGGCACAGCAAAATGTTCCAGATGGGAACCAGAAGTTCAGAGCTCATCAGAGCCATCTCCACACACACATTACAGGCACCAACCAAACACTAATAAATGATTAACAGGGCTGCTATGCATTAGCCTCAGCTTTTGGTCCCCTCCCACTACTTCTGGAGAATTTCACAAAGAAGGCAGATGATAGGGAATTGTGCATTTGGAGATACTAATTAGATATTTAGCCCCCAGTGAACCTCATACAATCCTGAGTATCCTGTTTCCCCCTTCTTAATGCCTCAGACCACAGACCAGTCCTTCCAGCAGGAGACTGCTCAATGGCAGTCCCCTTTTGAGTCCATCCAAAGTCTTAAGCATCCAACTCTTTCCTGAAGCCCCACAGAGTAATGTAGCAACCCTCTTCTTCCTTCTGTGGCTTGATCTTTATCTTCAGAATCCTCAGTTCTTCATATGATTGTAAAGAGAGACAAGACCTAGGGATGGACGTTTCTGCATATGATGAAGAGCTGATTCAAGAAAATTGCTTGGGGTTATTGCCTCCTTCAGACCATCCTTCCACATTTCCACTTCCCCTTCACTTCAGCTGTGGGTAGTCTGGACATCCATCTGCCACTTCTGCCTCTTGGACCATTTTCCATGCCTGTAATACTACAGCACTGTAATATCAGAAATATTCTCTCCTTCTTGAGTGCTGCCCTCTTTTGCACTCCATAGTACAGTGACACTGTCAGACTTGTAACAGAATGAATGGAAGGAAGCCTTCATATATTCTGTCAGACTCCAGCTCTAGTTTCCAATATGGTCTGGAACTGGTGAGAGAGACTCTAATATCCAGCTATAATCAGATATAGCCCAAGTGGGTGGACGAATCTGGAGCTGAAATTGGTCTTGTTCTTTCTATTCCAAATGGGGTATTCATAGCCTTCCCCTTGAACAGGGGCATCTTGAGTAAGAGAAGACCACTGGTTACCCTCTCGAGGAGCAAGAGAGGATGGCACCAGAGGGGACTGCAACCTGACATCTATGCAGAGCACAGCAGCTCTGCACCAGACAGCCTTATTCTTGTTCTCTGACCTTCAGTTCCCCCTCTCAATAATTTTATTCATTATACAACACCAGGATTAGACAGTGCCTGCTGGTTGGCACGCTCTGATGGGCATTAATACCTGCTGGCACAGAAGCAGGCACATGCCAATACTCCTGTGTGCTAATGAAAAGGCACCATTTCCACTTACATTTCAGCACACACGAGGTTTCCTGAGAGCCAGCATTGATCTTTGTGTTCAGGGGAACATGTGCTGCCGTCAGTCCTGCCTTGCAGCTCCAGGAGTCCTGCGGTTTCGGGCAATGACGGAGAGTGGGATGAGGGCAAACTGAATCTCTACAGAATTTTTGTGGGGCCAGAGCTTGTCAGCACTGTGTCACACAAAAGAACTCCCAGTTCTAAGGTCCAACAGCAAGACAACACCCCAAGAACGCTGCACGTGACCTTACTGTCATCTTATCAGATTAGCAGGAACTCACTGTCTCATAGTGCTATGGGGCACATGAGCTAAGCAAGGTATTTTTCTAAGTAGGTAGTATTTATAATAGTCTCCAAATGTTGTGTTGGAATAGTAACTATTTAAAGCATGTTAGACTTCCAAAAGAAAAATGTCCCTTGTTGCTTCTGATAAACTGATTTCAAGACCACGGGGCTGAGAAGGAATTTGCCCTCAAGCTTGCTTAGTCCAGAACCAACCACTGCAGTGTATCTTGAACTATATCTCTGGAGGAACTGATAACAATCACATTTCAACTCAGAATGGACAATGGAGCTGTGGAGCCATTAGGCTGATTCAGATGTCTGCTATGACCAGAATGGACAGCATCTGTCCACCTGATGCATAACTGGTTATGTTTTTGATCTAGAGGTGATGTATGGGAATATAAAACCTTTGAAAAAGTGGAGTACTAAGGGCAGAAATGGGAATGACAGGCAGTAGCACAGAGGGGCTCATATCTGGCAGGGGACAGATCTGATGTTGTATGGCAAACCAATTCAAAACAATGCTCCAAGGCTACCAACTGCAGCCTGCTGCAGTTCATGTGTCAGACAGTGACAGTGAGTCTAAAGCCTCTGTGAACAGCACCATATACACACATTTCCTTGGTGATAGCCACCCACCCCCAGCAAGTTGAAGATACGAAGATTTGCTACCTGACTCCTGGAGTGTGGGAATTTTGATTCAGTTCCACACATGCAGCTCTGCAATTCAGGCTCTGCAAACAATAGTTTGGTCACTCCAAGAACAGTGAGCACAAAAGGGGTGTGACTGGAGCGGCTCTGTTCCCAGAAGTCAGGCCAATTCTCTAATGGGAGCTCAACCAGCATCTCTGCTGAGTGTCCAGGAAAGCGGTTTTGGCAGCCTCTCTGGAGATAGTTCCAGTTCAGGAGAAACTGCTGTTAGATTTGGGACAGAGAGCATGCAGATCACGCCTGTGCGCAGCCAGCAGCACAAGCAGATATCTTTGCCAGACACACTTCTACAGCACGCTTCATCTTGACTTCTTATTCATTGTATTACATTGTTCTTGCATGTCAGCCCCTTCCACTCCCCTCTGCCTCACCAGCCTTTCATTGCCAAACCATGCCACATCTCCTCTCTGCCCAAAATTTTCTTTGTTTCTCTGCTCCATCCCCCACAAAAGGATTTCTCTTTCTCCTCTGTTTCAGACTTACATGTCCCCTAGAAAACAATCTGACCTGAATGTTTCCTATTAGAAGCACAGTAAATACAGGAAATTTTTTGCTTAGACAAAAGGTCCTTCTACTAACCTGCATGAGAAAAACATCCTCTCCTGTAAATTCTTTGGGCTAAGCACTGTTTCATCCTATCCCTCAGAGTAATCCTCCAGCACAAAGTCTCTGTGCAGCTCAGTTGCTGTTAACAAACAGAAACTATGAACTGAGCTTGCAAGGGATGAAACGGTAAAACTGACCTTACTGGAATAAGTTCATTCCCGTTTGCAATTATCTGGTGACAGACTTCACCTCAGGCTGAGTAAATATAGTAATTCAGTTTCCAGAGCTCCAGTTACTATTTCATAAATGGTGCTCAACTGTGACTTGGCCTGGCTTCAAACAGGGATGAGTAGCTTAGCTCCAATTGATTTGCTCCTTAAGTAAAAATTAAAGCAAGTACAATGCCAGGATTGCAGTCCCCATGTGGAGCATGATATCTCTGGGAGAGAGAACATGGCTTTGGACCATGAGCTGATAGCTGGGTTCTGAAACCAACTCAGCAGGTGATCTTCAGAAAATCACCATTCTTCAGGTTTCAGTTTCCTGAAGGAAAAGGGGAGCATCATAATGTAGTACCACAGGAGCCACTAGAGTGTATTTCCCTTTCTTGAAACCAGGATAGAGTCTTGTATAATTACAGTCAACTGTAATGTTGTATTTATTTCAGCAGAGCACTTCCTTCCTAAAAGCATTGTCCCCAAATGCTCATGAGCACTGCTTTGAAGAAGGGCACCGTAGGCATCTAACAGTCCCCTGACAGAACAAAGCTTTCCCTGCACAGTGCTGTCTGGTCCAAATAGGTCAGTAGGTACAAAATGTACCAGCAAAACCCTAGGTTTGATAGCCGTGATGTTTGAAGTCAGAAATGAGCCTTCATAATTCGGTGAATATCCATTCCTATAGCATGAGCCAACACCAAGACAAACAGGGAGGTTTTAACCATCTCCATTGAGATTCTAAAAGACAATGACTAGCAACCTCTCTGCAAGCAGCATAAATCAAGAACCAGGGGATACTGAGGCCAGCTGAAACATGTACTGGTGGAACCAGGCTTGGAAAACATCTGGACCAGCTGAGGTACTGGACTGCATCTCGGGCAGGAGGACAGATGACAGAGCTGTGAGAGACATGGGATTGGAAGAATGGAGGAGGTGTTCTAGATCTGGACAGTGTGGCAACAGCAGTAGAGATGCACGTGAGGCAACATGGGCTGACAGGGGAAGGGTTGTTGTCAGGAGGAGTGGTGGCCACAAAGGCTGCACGCACTGGCCTGCAGCCAGGCAGTGCAGCAATCAGCCTCTCACTGCTGTCAGCAGCTGGAGAGGCCACAAACTGAAAGACAAGGCTGCACAGACAAGATTATGAAACCCACCACAGCTGCATGAGTAGGAGCAACCTTAAGTTGTTTGGAGAATGAGATATTAAGGTGAGGCTTCACACGCCCAGGCTCCATGCAATAGAACCACCATCTTACAGCAGTCCTCAGCACACAAAACTGGCCCTGCTGAAGGCAATGCAAGGGTGCAGCAGAGTATTTCTGCAGGGCTTGGAGCTATTTGCAGTGCAGTAGTAGCTCTGGTGACAGCAGCAGCTCTGCATCCATCTGTGAGACACTGCTTTGCACGGGACTGGCTGCTGGACACCGAGGCTATAGTATAGGGGGACAGGTCTGGTGTTTAGTCCCCTTGTTGGAAAAGGGGATGCTCTGCCTCAAGGGTGGCCAGTCTTCCACTTCAGCAGAAGGGAGAAATTAAATGGATTGTTTGAAGGAGATACAAATGTTAAAAATATTCCCTATAGCCCTGCCTGGAGATGGTTACTGTAAATACTCTCATGAGTGCACCACACCACTTCTGGCATAGCTGGCTATTTTTTATTTTTTTTAAAATCACTTCTACTGTTGATAAAAATCCAGAAACACTGACACAATCCCAAAGTTATCCAGAGAGATTCAAAATATCCCATGGCTGGTTCAAAATATCCCATGGCATTAACTTAAATAAAAGCTTTGATGTACCAAGGATGCCTCAACAGCACAGAGCTGCTGTTTCCTGGGTTAAAGAGTCTCACAGGACAACATGCCTTTGACTGCCTTGACACAGTTCCAGCTAGAAGGATGGATGGTAGCCCCACAGGGGACAGCCTCAGCATGTAGACAACCACTACTCACCCGTGGCCACAAGCACTGGCAATGCCACAGTCCCCACAGGCCCCAGAGTCCCCTTGGCTGGTAGGACTCAAACAGAAGACTCTGCTGAGCACCAGGACACGTGGCTGCAGGACTGGCATCACAAGCCCCCACTGAGAAGTGCTAGAGGCCAGCCTCAGAAATCCTCAGGATGGCATTTGTCTCTCAAGGTGCCACCCGTCTGCCCCTTCCTTAGCCAGCTGCCTCACAACCAGCTGCTTCTGCAGTTGCAGTCACTACACAAGGCTGTTCACATCATACTGGTGCAGACACTGGCCAGAGCTTGGATGAAGGGGAGAACAGGCAGGAAGATCCTACCAGAGAGCATGAAAGCCAAAAAGAAAATAAAAATATACCCATGCTGGCAAGCAGCAAGAGCCCAATGTTCGTATTCTCCAGTTCATCATGCTTAGCTCTTCCATTGCTGATGCGTGGGGTCGCCAGGTGGCAGAGAATGCCAAGTCCCAAGAAGAGGACCCATCTTTCTTTCCAGAGATTTTTTGGCCATTTGGCTTGAAATGTCGATGTAAGATACATTGTTTTTTTCAATCAGTATTGAAAGCCCAGTCCCTAGGTGAATGGGAACTGAATATCCCAATTTTGAAAATCCTGACCCAAATAAATAACCAATTAATACTTATGATATCAAAGTACTGCAATGAAGGGGGAGAACCCTGATGGCTACTATAAACCTCTGCTCATTGCAACTGCATTGGGAATGAGATCTGGGAAACCTCATTTCCAAGTAGGGCAGGATCTCCCCCACCTGCCCATGCACATGCAGTGTTGGCAGTCATGTCCACCCTTGCAGCAGTCCCCCAACTTTGCCTTGGTGTCCTGCACAGAGGTGTGTTTCACTCATGGCAAACATCTCTCAGACTCTCAAACCCAAACACAAGTCATTGCCTTGTTGCTGGAGGTCAAGGGAGGTAAAGACTTCACATGAATACACTGGAAACAGAAAACAAACACACACAAAAAAATCCCCAGCAAGAAAGGACAAGCCAACCTTAACAAGCAAGTCCGTTACCCGCAAATAAAAAGAAGGCAATCACAACTTGAGTTAAGCTTGGGGGAGCCAAAAGTCATCTCTCATCTGTGGGTGACTGATGGCTCGCGGGCTTTCCAGCACAAACTTGCCTGGTGTCGTTTGTCACCTGCGAGGGGTAAGCCGCTCCTGAAGGCTCCTCTGTGCTGGTGCGTGTGCGTGCGTGCATGTAACTCACGGAATTTCAGCAAAGTCGCATAAGAGGATTGTAGTCCTGGTTCAGCTAAAGACTTAGGATTCTGCATAATGTGTTAAGAGGAGCTTAATGCAATCCTACTACTCTGCCACAGAAACCCTGAACAGCAGCCTGTCTGTTCTCACCTTTCCCCATCTGCTAGCCAGCTGTGAAAGAGCTGGCTGGCCCCAGGATTGCTTAAAGGAGCAGGTGCATAGGCAGAGTTTGGGATTCTACATCTGTCTTCTCGTGAGAGCAGATTTGTGTGCTCACTACAGTAAAAGGACACTATGCAGGACAACTGATGCAAAATTCATACAGTGTGGAGAATTCGCATCTTTGCATAATCTGGAGACCTCTGGTCGATGTTTTATAAGAAAGGAGGCTTCACAGCTCTGAAAAGGAATAGAGAGCCAGAAAAGAGCAGTTTCATGTCTCAGAGGCAGGAAGTATTCTGAAAATAAGGACTGGATCCCTTGGCCAAGATTACATCATTTAGGAGGGCATGTACTATTGTGGAATACGTTATCGTGGCTAAGGCAACACAGGTAAATGTGCACTTGAGATGAGACCAGCTGTCTGAGGATTAGAGCTGGGATGGCAAAGGGTAGGGAAAAAGGAACAGAAAGGCAAGATACTCGTAAATCAGACATGAATGTCAGGCAATAGTGAGGTCAAAAGGTTGGTGAGGGTGTTTCCTACTACTCAGTTGCTGGGAAAGTTTGGGTTTTAACAGCCAAGCCATAATCACACACATCCTTATTCTTCACTTCTCCGTGTCATTGTGCCCCATCTGCAAAACAAATCGATTGTGAAATCCTTTCTTCTAGATTCTGCATATCTTCTTCCTACATTATGATGGTACAGTGTTACAAACAGCCTTGCTACATGCTTAGGCACAAGCGCCTCTGGAGTCTCCAGTCACCGCCTCATACAAATAAAGAAATAATAGTGCAGATTATGAAATAATGTGTATTATGAAATAATTAAGCAGATTTCCCAAAGTTATCACACTGACCAGGATACTAGGCCAATAAAGACTGGGGAAAAAATAAAGGAAGAAAATCTATTTAAACCTGGTTTGCACACATATAGCAAAAAAATAAGTTTCAGGTGAATGTGAATGAGGCAGGGAAAGGAAGTGGACTGGAATGTGAATTATTCCCTATTCTGGAAGACAGCAGAATGCTAGAACAGCATTTCAATGCTCCCCACGCTGGCAAGTTTCTAGAGAATTGGAAAAGTAAAATGGCCGTAACAGCAGGTCAGTGGTACAAAGTGATTCCTGCTGTTCATAATTGGTGATGTGTTGTAATAACATCTGTCCTAGATGAATATTGCAGGGAGAAGTTCATGTAGACAAGCTTTACATGTTTATGAGGTTGCATTCTGGAAAGAAGTGACTTTGAGATGCTCTGAAGGGTTACAGATAATTCACTGGAAGCTGGCTCTTGGCAGAGTAGGAAAGCCTAACCTATTCCTCCTGGTAGATAATTAAGGAGATATGGAGTAGCAGAAAAAACATTTCCCATCGGCATGGCATTGACAAAACATTTACCCACATTCAAAAGGGAAGAAGAATGACTTGGAAAGGTTCAGAAATGAGCTACAGAAATTACATACAATCTCTAAGATACTATCTAGGATAAGAAATTCTTCAGGATACCATATAATTTATCTGAAGAAACTTAGGGACACTCTGATATTTTAATGTTCTACTAAAGAAAAATGCACCCAAGAGCAGAAAGGCCTATTACCCCACAAACAAAACCCTAATGAAGTCCAATCCAGAAAATGGAACTCATAAAACTCAAGCTGAAAGTAAGATGCAAGGGTGGAGGGTTTTTTAAGATTTCAGGAAAGAAATAACTGACATGATTTCCTGAGAAAAAGGGTGAATTTGTCATCACTTGGATTCTTTACATCCAGTCTGCGATAATTGCTAAAGTATGTGGTCTAGTTTACCAGAATGTACTGGGTTTGATAAGTACTGGGGAAGAACAAAACATCTGGACTGCCAGCTGGCCAGGCATGGCTCTGTGTGTTGGGTTTTGCAAGTGATGTACGAGATCAGCCACTGTGGTCCTTGTGGCTGTAACAGTCAGATCTTGCAATGCATTTTCCAGCTGTAATTCTGACAGTGGCTTTCATAAGCAGCCAGTGAGGTGGGCTGACCCACTGTGACTGTGACCAGGGAGTCTCCTTCCTCAGTGCCTGATCAAGGCTAATATCTTTCTTGGCATTGCCTAATGACCACTCTTCTTCTGAGGGGACAGATAATGAGAAATGGCCTTGGTGGGATTTCTCCACAATGTCCAAGCTACTTAAAGATTGGAATGTGGGCAATCCTGGAGCCAGAACCAGAGTCTCAATGGAGTTTTCCTTACATCTATTGACTTTATTATCCTTGTGCTGTGCTCTCTAGAAACCCATGCACAGGGTGAGATGTGAGCACCAACCTTTTATATCTGTCGAGATGATGACTCAGAAATATACTGCTTTTCACTAGGACCAGCATTAGATGTAGAAAATTAGGTGTATAAACATTAACTATTATCAGTTTCAGGGCGTGCCTACAGAAGAGTTAGGGCCTATCAGGAAACTTCAAAGAGACAAGAAGAATTTATGGTATAAGCAAGAGTAATGGAGAGTACCATACTTGACTCCAGCTCTCAGCTTTGCCATTAATGGTCTTTGATTGCATGCATGTCCTCCTCCATGCCTGGACTTCTGCAGCAATAGAAAAATTGTACTTCCTGTCTCCCACCTCTATCTTTACAGATTCCCAAATCCAGGGGCTGTCTCTCTCCACCTACACTTGTGTAGTCCCCAGCAAAGAAAAGCACTTTTGAGCTTCTTGACTTGTTTTCTTTAAAAATGTCTTATAATAACTACCATGTCTGCTGAATATGGTCACAATCTAGGAAGCAAAGTGTGTGGCCCTAGGTGAGATTTTTATGATACCAAACAGATTGTATTGAGGGTGGCTAAATTGTTTACATTTCATTCTATCATCACGTTCAGTAAGATAGATAAATTCCCCCAATATCTAAAAGATATAAAGTTCTCCCCATATGCTGTGTAGTCTGTGGGCTCATATGATTTTAAATTACACCAGTTCTCAGAACATTGTCCACTAAAGACAACTTCTTTATCCCCTCTTTGACCACTTCTCTTTCCCAGTATACTCTGTTCTTCCCTCCTTCTGTTATGCCAATATAAGTATCTAAGTCCCACCTGCTAGAGAGTGATTTTTGATTTTGTTTTGTGTCCAAGTAGAAGCTTGCTACCCTGATGTAGAAATAATTGGAAGTTTTTCCATTCTTTTCCATGAGCTCTTGGACTAGGTTCACTCAGATTTTCAGTTTACTTGTCTTATCTTCAGCGCTGAGAGCTGGATTACTATTGCTGGCAGGTATGGAGACCAGACTCCTTCCATAACGCAATTGTCTAGGAAATACACATTTTAAAGTGCTTGCTTAGAAGCCAGTGAGAAGGAATAATAGAAGTGGGGTAAGACTGGTAAAAGAGAGTAATACTGGTATTCAAAACCCCATTTGTCTACTGCTAATGAAAATATTGGTTCACTAGAACATTTAGAGGAGCAAGAAACACCGTGTCTCACGTACTGGGAAGAGAATGGCACAAACTGCTTCTGGAGAAAAGATTGAAATTCAGTGAAAGATTTTGGGTAGCGAGTCATCATTTGGTAGTGAATTCTTTCATGTATCATAGAGGATGTGAATATTCCACCTTAAATAGTAGAACACCATCAAAATATCTACCAAATGCTTAAAAGACCACAAAGGAACATACTACTTGTCACTTCCCAAAGATGTGCACTCCTGCATGATGACACGGAGAAATAAAATGCTCTTTCCCCTAAAGTAAAGGTGGACTATGAGTACCACAGCAATGCCCTTGGGATGCTGATGAATAAAGACAATTCAGGAGAGCAGAGGTGAAGCTTCAGCATTGGGAGGGAAGTCCTAGTCAAGCTGAGCATGGGTTTAGTTGCAGAGGATGGAATGAGAACTGTTGCTTATCAGGAGAAAGTTTTTCTTTATCTCTGTGCTGAAGCTCTTTTCTTCAGGGGTGGGGAGCAGTTGCACATTCAGAACAAGTCAGACTGTTGAGAGCTTGTCTCTTGACACTATTGCTCACAGGGTCTTGTGAAGTCAGGCTCTGCAGAGCACAGGTTTCCCTCTGGGTATTACCTCTGTATTCCAACACAACCAGCTGATTCTGATTCAGCAGTGGTGGCTTCCAGAAACAGAGGGAGTACCCATCCATCTCCAGACAGGTGCTGAATAGAAAAATGAAAGTAACTGAATAAAAATCCCTGGAAACAGAGATGGTGACAGCAAAAAAGGGGAAAGTAACCCTGTTACTCATCAGGCTATTACCTTTGGGAAGGAAACCATGTAATGTAATATTCGTTTGGACCATTCATCTTCATTCTCCTAACTTGATATCAATAGCTGCCAGGTGGTGCCTGCAGAGGCCATTCAAATCAGATTATGTTATCATAGTTCTCCAGTCATCTCCAAGAGCAGGATCATGATCATGAGGAGGAAATCTAGTTATTCAGGTACATGTTACCTTATTAAAAGTTTGAGCAAAGTACATTGAGCCATTATAACGGGATTAGGGTTTGAGTTGTGTTCTCAGGGTTGCCATGACTATGTGATTTTGGTACTGTGCTGTGGGGCTTGGAGAGCACAGCTCTACCCTGGCCAACTGCAAATAATCCACGTCATCATCACAGAGGAGTGGACACCAGCGTGGACTGTGGCCAAGAGCATGAAGCTTGTAGAGATTAGATTTATCTAGGTACAAATGCCTGAGGCAGAGACTGAAGGAGAGGTGTGGAAGGATACCAGTGCCTACTCACCCTAAGCAAAGCAGCAGTCAGGAAGAGCAAGAAGAAACAGCTTTGATAAACCTTCTACAGTGTCCCTCAATACCCATCTCCAGTCTTTTGCTTCAATATTAACACATGCTGCTCCAGAAATCCAGTCTTTTCTCATTAGTGCCACCTGTTGTAATAGGGCATGAAGAATGGTTTATTCTCCATCCAACTGGAGCTCGTGGGGTTTGATGTCCCCCTCCACATCCTCAGTGAATAGGAGCCCACATAACTGTAGGCAGTGAAAGGTGCCTCTCAGATATAGACAGTGAAGGACAAAAGCTGAGCAGGAGAAGCAGACTGTGACAAACATCAGCTTCCTGAGCTGCTTTTACAAAGAACTGTCTTGCTCCAGAACCAACAACACAGCATATTTTAACACTACTACGATTTGAATAGGACTATAGAGTTCTATTCAAATAGTAGTGTGTATATATACTACTATATAGTATATATAGTAGATATAAAGTATCTACTATGGATGTGAGATTCTCTGTCTAGGATCTATTCCTATAATTCAGCAACACACTGGCTTACCCAGGAAATGTTATTAGGAAATTATATTAGGAAATTATATGACCCATGGACAAAATGGCAATATTCTCAAAAAAATCTTTTCTCAGTGTAGGATGCAGGTCTCTCAGTGAGTCCTGAGTGTGTTTGAAGTCATATGCCTTTTATTTTAAACTTTGCCTTTTATTTTTTTCTGATCCCACCAGCCTTAAAATGGTCACTCCTCATGTTTTAGTCCTGTGACTGGTGCATGGCCAGCACAGGAGACATTCCTAACAACAGGGAAAGCAACATTTCTTTTCCAGCTACTCCTGTGCCTGGAATAACACTGACATTTTGGGACCACTTAGTAGGTTCCTATTCTTAATCTCCTGACAAGGAGTCAAAAGTACCTTGTCAAAACTGACAAGGGGTAGTTGTGGCCCCCTCAGAGAATGGCCAAAGCTGACACGTCTCCACACATATTTTCCCAGGAGAGTTTATGGCACAAGGTTCAGCCCTTTCCTGTTATTACTGCAATCCTAAACTCACATGGCCAGCACCAGCCCAGATGTGTGCCTTCTGGCCATTCCCAGCTTTTGATGGTATGTATATACATCACTGAATCATACAGAAACACAGCATGACAGGATATGCTCAGTTGGAATGTACCCATAAGGATCACTGAAGTCAAACTCCTGGGCTTGCACAGGACCATCCCCAAGTGTCACACCAGGTGCCTGAAAGCATTGTCCAAATGCTTCTTGAACTCTGACAGGCTGGTGCTGTGACCACTTCCCTGTGGCCTGTTCCAGTGCCCAACCATGGGTAAGAAAAAAAGTTTCAACACCCACCAAACCCTCCGTATTCATATATACAACTGCTGGGTAAGGAAATGCTGTCAGTACTGCAGTGCCCTGGCAGAGAACAGAACACACCTCGACCCCTTCTCTGATTCACTACATGTGCAGGACATTTTCTCCTGACATATCACTCCACAGCAAAAAGAAGTGTGACATGTACTGTGGCAGAAGACTGCTCCCATTCTGCATAGGGACCTGAATGAAGACAAACTCCTAATGTGCATCTGCAAAGTGCTCCTGGATCTGGGATTAACTCCTGGAAAACAGTTACACACTTAAAACCTTCAGCTGTCATAAAGCCTTTTTCACACACTCCCTCCCTGGATTGTTCTCCAAACCTGTCATGTGCTCAGGGATAAATCCCTTGATGAAGAGATTTACTTTTTTTTCTTCTTCACATTATTTTAATATATTTTATAATCATTTTAGACAGCATTTTTTTTTTCTTTGGAAATGCACATTTTAGATCTTGGAGCAGTGAGAACACCCATGCAGTCATGAAATGCAATGATTTCTGTTATGGGTTTAATAGGTACAAACATGCAGTGCAGATTTGCTTAGGATAGGACAGGATTCCCCTCTCCAGGGGACCCAATGACTCAGGCAACAAAAAAAGAGGCAAGGAGTTGCCCCATCCAGGGTCTTGGCATCAGTCTATGCTCTTCCCAGCTTCTCCCAAGGGATCCATTCCGTAGAGGTGTGTGGTGGAAAGAGCAGGGCAGTGGAGTCCTATGGAGATGGCTGGAGGGTGACATTCCTCCCCAGTGGGGAAAGCTGGACCCATTTGGTCTGAAGAGACATGCAGGCTCCTGCTGGCTCTCTGCGCAGGGCGCCAGCCACAGCGGGCTTCTTTGTATGAAATCCTGGCCCTGCTCACAGACTACCATGTGTCCAAGAAAATCCTCTTTTTTCTCATCCTCTCTCTCTCCACAAAGAAATTCTTCCACGGAATTTCTTAGAATCCCAGAAAGCTGGCCATTTAGATGAAGTTTCTGGCCGCAGCACAATTATAATTGGTCTCTCATGGACAGGCTCAGCATGGAGGCCAAAAAACTGCAAGGGTTATTAATGACTGAGTTCCCTTCTACTTCCTAACAACCAGACAGGCAGGAAAGCTAGAGGGGAACACTTGGGGCTGAGCCACTACTCTCCTCTCATACGCACTGTCCTGGTGCTCCAGCGCCTTCTTGCAGACACAAAACCGTCCACAGTGCAGACACCAGATAGCAGTGAGAGTTGTGAAAAGCAGATCAGGCACACAGAAGCCCCTCTGGTGCTCAGAGAACATTTTGGGGGCCTTCTCCCTGCAGCTGCAGCGCGCATCAGGGTGCAACCTTTACAAAGGCACCTGGTTTGCCACAGGCAAGGTTGGAAGGATAGAGAGACACAGCTGGAATGGCAGACTGAGAAAACAGAGTCAGACAGAGATCCTTCTCTCTCCACCCCTCAAATAGAACGACTGTCTCAGGAGAGGCTCGAACTGAGCAAGAATCATATTATTACAATTATTACATTCACATTTTACAACAATCACATGGCACAGGGCCAGCTGGCACTGGGAAGTCATTGCTGCTTCTCCTTCCTTGCCTGACAAACACCGTGACAAGAATACAGTCCTTGTTAGGTTGAGAACTGAAAAATGGGAGAGGAGAGGCA
This sequence comes from Polioptila caerulea, assembly GCA_013397295.1. Lineage (NCBI taxonomy): Eukaryota > Metazoa > Chordata > Aves > Passeriformes > Certhiidae > Polioptila > Polioptila caerulea. The sequence goes on from VYXF01007458.1 coordinate 1,312,648, forward strand.
AAAAACACCTCCCTGAACAATCACTGACAAGTAAACAGAGCTGCACTTGGGAAACGCATATTTTAAACATATCTTCTCTGAGGGTTTTGGGGAGGGGAGCTTGATGCATGGGTTGGGAAGGTGAGCATGTTCACACTCGGGCATATTTCTGTGGTGTCAAGCAGGCTAGTGGCAGCTAAGAGGAGAGTCCGTGATGCCTTCATTGCACAGGGGAAGATAAAAGTCCATGAAGCTGAGAATTTAGGGCCTCATGCCAACATAGCAGCTTGGGTAAATTTGGACTGGCACTCCATGCTGGTCACGGCTGTGTTTAGCCTTTGATAAGGGTTTGTCTCACAGGAGCTCTATGGTCATTCCAGCAAGCCATTCTCTTATCAAAGGTCATGTCAAAAATTTGGAGGGAAGTAGGCTCAATAAATGCAGATGACATAGGGCATTGTTTATTCATGTTAATGTTCCTAAAATCATACCTCCCACTGACAAAACAACTGTGTGGAAGCACTAGGAAAAACTGTTGCTGTTTCTTCAGCAAAATTGTGCATGTCAGCTGCTGTGGTTGAGTAATTTTACACTGAGTTTTCTAGAGGGCAGCTAACACTAAAGATTTGGAAGTAGTGGATTTCAGAAAGACTTGTGCCTAATCCTAAACATGAACCACTTGTACCTATAAAACAATCTAAATGAACTGTCACCATGGCACAGTTACTAGGTTTGTCCAGATGGGCATCTTTTTTCTTGCCAGTCTGCTAGGCCAAGACATTAAACTCTGGTAGCTGAAACACTGATTTCACCCAAGCAACATTTGCACCAACCTACCTGAGCAAGGCAGGACAAGATTTGGCCTGTGCAATCTCTGGCTGGTTTGATAAATAAGACAATAGCTGTGTTCTTGTCCTGCCCTAACTTCCCAGGGCTGGCCAAGAGACTCTGTAAGGGGATGTCCCACAAGGGACATTTATGTATCAATGTTTGGCATGACCTCCCTAGAAATAATTGCCCAACAATTGTCTCTCCCTGCAGCAAAGGTCCTACATTTGGTCCTGTTTCTGTTGTACTTTTTCTATGACCTTTAGCAAATCTCTTAATTTCTGCTACATCTGAGACAAGTTCAGCCACTGTTTTAAATAGGCTGGGGCTCAGATGAAGCTTCATGAGTCCCCTCGGACAAAGTTCACTAACTGCTGTCTCTTGAGCAGCCCCCTCTGAGATGGCAGCAAACCAAATCAGTGTGCTGAAAGTGCCATGGGCCTTGTGATCCACACACAATCAAAAAGGCAGAGACAAAGAAGGGGTCCATACCTCATTTCTAATCTGCAAGGTTCAGGAGGCTGGTAGAGCCTCCTGTATAGCTCTGCCTCTCCTTCTGTCCTTCCTTCCAAAAGCAACTGATTCAGGAGAGTAAAAAGGCTCTATGAAACAATAAGTAAATGGAAGACAAAGAGACCTCTGGTGAATGTCCAAAGGCATTTGTCAGCAAAACTCTTTTAGTGGCCAGTTCTGCTTCCATCTTCCTCCCCAGGACAAGCATACTTATAAAAGAGGGCTGGAAGCAGATTACAGATATCAGACCTAAGATCACAGCATGGCTACTCCACAAAGCATGAAAGTGACAGAAAAAGGGGAAGGAAGGGTACCAGCTAATACTTTTCAACAACCTGTCCTCTAATGCTGTAGTAAAACTAGCACTGTGATCTTGCAACATAGTAAAGAAGACAGAATTATCTGCCATCATCCGCCCTGTTCCCCTCCTATGGTAAGATTCAGATTGAGCAGTGACCAAACACAGCTGGTGAGACAGATGTAGCTCTCTGCCTGGATCTATTTTGGCTTTACTCACTCGTCCTCTCTTCCCACCTTGCATTTCCCATATGTAATTTTAAATTATTAAAAATCAAATTTCCTTGGTGATGGGTTTGTATTAATCTTGGGATACATTTGCATTGATATTACTCTTAGTTTCTTCTCTTCCTCAGAGAAAGGATGGTTTTGCACGTGGATGGGAAATCATTTTTTCAGGCATGGCATTCAACCCAGGTCCAGCTGAATTAAACACATGATTTTTGTCAGGATGCATGTAATGGCTAGGTCATGAGTAAAAGAGGGCATGGGAGTTGTGCAAGGTTGCCCACAGGTGGCACATGCTAAAGGCCTTTCTCCAAGCAGCATAATACTCTGCAGTGTGTACCACTCAGGTGGATTACGCAGGGAAAGAGAAGGGCTGGACAAAAGGCCAACCTTCAAACATGCAATTGTGGTACTCTTCTTTTGGAGCAGGAATGACTGGTATGAACAGCTGGTTATTGTAGGCAACGTCCCAGCTTCCCTGTCTCCAGTCAAGAGTGCTACACGCCCCAACGGATTGGCCCTGGTGACCATGGGAGAGAAGTGCAGGCTTTCTGAATGACCGGGGCTTTCTGGGTACAGCACAGATTTGAAGGGTGTGGATAGAAGTTGATAGTGAAGGATCTCACTTATTCAGCCCCCAATTTATCACCTCTGCTGAGCCCACACCAAAGCAGCCGCTTCCTGTTCTACTTATGCCTGTATCTCTTTTCCTGGTACCCAATAAATACTCATCAATAACAGCACTTAGTGATTTGTCACATGTTCTGCCTACTAACCCCAGACCAGAAAATATTTGACCCTGAGTGATGTTTTCTTTCTTCCCAACCGTACTTTGTAGTATCAGACTTCAATCTACGTCCAACTCAAACTTCAGCTAAAGAATGTGTTGTTGCTAATGTATAACCAGGGAGTGTGAAGCTGCGTGTGAGAACAGCACACACTACCAGAGTGAGAACAACAGCAAGCACATTGTGCTGCTGCAGAGCATTGTTTGATGTACTTTTTGCAGGACTGTGTCTGGAGACCTCAAGTTGAAGCTAGCTCCAAATGCAGCTGCCTGCCTGTTCCAGGGCCAAAGCACATCATGGAAGAACTGAAGACTCATCCCTTCTAGGTGTTTGGTTTTAATCTGCACTTCTCAAAGATGCCTAAAATCTGACTAATACCAAATCCGTCTCTTGCCCCATGCCACAGTGTCTGGAGTCTGTCTGGGAGGAGATTTAAGCTCCCTACGTCTGTGGACCTGGCATCAAACCTTGTCTCTCCAAAGCTTGATTTGCTAAGCCTGCTGTTGGCCACATCCTGTTCCTCTCACATGGAAAACTTCTGCTGTGTGATGAGCTGAGAGACATTGGGGCAAGGGAGAAGCAGCCTCCGAGATGACTTCAATGGTGTGTTATGCACAAAAGAAGGCACTGCCTACATTTAAGGATTGCAAAGGCATATGCGTAGTCATTTAGCAGGAAGCATTCCTGCAGTCCCACGGAGAGCATGCATGTGAACACACTGCATTCCCTGGTGCCAGCCTACATCACCAAGGCTTGACAAACTGGCACCTGCTCACAGTGGGCAAAGGTGGTTCAATTAAAATTCCCTTGGATCAGCTGAGACCCTCCACTTTGGCAGCTGGTGTGGCAGTTGTGGGGCCAGTGTGGGTGAGTGAGTTGCAGCAGTACTGCTGCAAGCAGCACAGAGGATCCCTCAGGCAGGAAAGGCTACATGACAGGTCAGAGCTGCCTCCTACAGCCACAGCAACCACCTCAGATGCACTACGTGCTTCCACCCACCACGGAACATTTCCTCATACCCTCTGACAAACCCAGCTTGGTGCCGAAGGAGAACAGCATTTGCCTGCAGCTAGAGTGCCCAAATCCAAAATACGTGCCACAAGCCAGCATGTGTGACACCAGGTAGAGGCAGGGAGATTTTGCATGGTGTATCCAGAACAACCAGATGGGACAGTGTTCACACAGAGCAATGAGTGAAATGATGGCAGGCCAAGGTGGTTGAGGGTGAGCTTGGCCCTCATGTAAGGGGAATGCAGCATGAGGAACCAGCCAGGAGCACTGAGCAAGGGTCTCAGAGGAAACAAGAATCAATTTTGTGGCTCAAGTGGTCCTAGGAGGCATCTCAGGAAGTACTCAGACTGGGAGCAGTGTCTGTTCCCATTGACTATTGGTGAAGAGACATCTTGCTGTGTACACACGACCATGGTGCGCTGCGGGCGTGCCACTCCCTCTGCCAGATTTGCTCTGGTTACAGACTGTGCAGGGACTCTCTGTGGAGACTGGGCCTGGAATGGGATCCAAACTTTGACAATCTAGCCAGGACAGAAGGAGGTCAACTGGCCCCTCATCTCCCCATACTGCTAATTTTGGAGCTCTTCTACAGGTCAAGCCAAGAAGGGTCATACCCTGAGGTGTAAAAGGGCTCAGGCAGCAGCCCTGCTGATGACTGTTGGGTCTGCACAGGAGACAGGAGTGCTTGGAAGAACTTGTATGTGTCATGAAACCACCTGTGGCACAGCAGAACAATAACACTGCTACTCTCAAGGCCTGGCTTCTGTCCCCAGCTTTGTCACAGCCTTCACAGGGTGACGCTGGGCAAGTCATATCCCTTATCTGTGCCTCCACCTGGGAAAATGTTGCTGTCTTGAGTTAGAAGGAGGATAATGAGGGCTGAAGGCTCCCTGCAGGTTCAGGTTGGGAGTGGATGAGAACACCATCTTTGCCTGACACACCACCAGTGTGTGGTGTCAAATATGACATAGTGGCATGTGAACAAGCATTTACCCTCAGAAAGAGAAAATACCAGAAGCATGTGTAATCATTTGCCTTTCATGCCAACATATTTCCCTTATGTAAAGAGAGGCTCTGGCGGCCCTAAGGAGGCTGAGAGATGCCCGTGCTCCCCTGCAAAGGTGGAACTATCAAGCAAGGATGTCAGGGTACCCGCCTGGGTAAATTTGTGCATGCACTTAATATTGTAATAGACTTCAGTATCTGATAACAGAGCCCTGCTGGAGTCTGGCATGAGGACAGAAGGAATCAAAGGTCATGCCATGAATTCCAGTTATGTTGATAGGCATCTATAGTCAGAGGAAGGAGCTCAAGAACAGGAACTGTAAACTGGTGGGGAGGGCTGAAAAACAGAAGCTGGTTCAGGGATGACAGGTATGGGTTATTTTGGATCCCAGCTGGACATTTGATTGCACATGTTTGCCAGGGACATGGGACAGTGTTTTCCCTGATGGAGTGAACGTGAACTCTGCCATTACTAGTTTAACAAACAGACTAAGCACACCACAATAAATGCATTAAATAGCTCGCACATGTCTCTCCAGAGGCCTCTCCCTCATGGAGGAGCTGATTCATGACACGGATGGGCTGATCAGCAGAGAGGTAGGAGATGCAAATATGCAGTGCATACCTTGCACCAGGGGAACTGTCTGCACAGGGAAACAGCTGAGAATGGCTGTGATACACCACCAAGATGATCTGCTCACTGCCTGCTTTTGCCTCATGAGTCTGACACTACCTCTCACCTTGTGCCTTACTCCTAGCAGATGCCTGGCTGGCACAGTGCTCTCTGGTGCACACTGTGGGCTGAGAGAGTTCACACAAGGAGAGACACTGCAGCCATGCATAGAGAAGGTTCAACAATCCCTGCCCAGCACAGCTCTGTGCTGGGCTCTGGAGGCAGGAGGAGGATGTTTGAGGCCCTGTGATACCCAGAAGAAAAGGATGGGATGGAATGGGATAGAAATGAAGGCTGGGGAAGCAAAAGAAAAGCTCCCAGCAAGTGACTGACACTTCTAGTTGTATTGCAATAAATTACCTTATTTCTTTCTTCTTATTCTTCAATGAAATTATTCCACTGTTTTCACAGCTTCACATTATCCCCCAGCCTCAGATTAGATGTGCTCACTCTGCCTTTACTTTTCAAATCGTGACTTCTGTTTGAGTTCACCTGCTTCATGGCTGTTGCTTTTAGCCTCATCACAGGTACTGACAAAGGCTTTGATGACAGTCTAAAGTCACTTTTGAGTTGGGAAAGAGCTGGTAAACGGGCAGGAGGTTGAAACAGAGGTGCAGCATAGGCAGGGACAATGCAAACCGTTAGCATGTGTTATCATCAGTGCATCTTTTTTCTTCGCTCCTCTGCTGTTAGTGGAACACATCAGGCAGCGACAGAAGCTATCTGGGAGGAATTGCACGAGGGCTTGATTTTTAGCTATTGAGTAGTCACACATCCAGACCACTGAAAGCTGGACATAACTCCTGGAAAACTGATAGGGAAAATCTGGTAGAGTTCAAAGCAGATTGGCTTCAACTTGACGGAGAACAGCCTGAAATTGAAACATTGGGTGCATAAAACCCCACCCATTCAGTAACTACCAGGAAACTGGACTAAAACAGATACATTTGAGCTTCAGTGAACAGATTAAATCACCCATTTAAATTAGTAAACAGGAGAGCTTATTTTTAAATATTAAATAAAACCTTCTTTTCCATTTATCCTTTAATTATTTTCCATAAAGAAAGGTTGATAGTCATCACGCTGTAACCGGAAAGACTCTGTTGACTTAAAACCACATACAGTCTATCTGCTAAATTACTGTTACCAGCAGACAGTTTTATCTACACATATTTATTTACAGCTTTAAATGTTTTTATTAGATCTTGATTATTACAATTTTCTTTGCTGGGAAATAGTGAATTATGTATTTTTAATTTGTTATAGGATGACTGTTTTTCTTTAGAATTGATTCATATCAGGCTGCAATTGGAATTAATCCATTAAGAAATCTGTAAAAACATTTATATTAAACTCTTGGTTTATTATTTATATGAACCACCTTAATTGCAAAACACAAAATAAAAATTAATATTTTGTGTTTTGCAATTAAGGTGGTTCATATAAATAATAAAGAGAAGAAGTTGTATCAGTGGCTAGTGGGTTAAACAGGTTGTTCCAGGATACCATATACCCCAACACTGTAGATCTGCTGGATCATCCTCATTTGCTCATCCTCATTTTCCTCATAGGTCAGAGTAGAAAAACAAAATTGCCTGGGTTTTTTTCAAACTTCATTAAGGTTCTTAAGTTTGAATAAGCAAGACACTGAATTTAAGTTTTTGAATAAATTGAAATGGAATAAAAAGTCATCTTCTACTCACGGGAGAACAATTGGTCTTAAAAGTGGATTTATCACTTACCAAGTTTTGGTTCCAGGTGTTTAGGCAGTGTTTTGGTTCAACTTTCTGAAATGTTTTGGCAGGAAGCATGTGTAAATCGATACTAAAAAAAATAAAGACAAAGAGATATTTTTTGTCAAATACACTAAGCATCCAAATACAGACTGCCATTGTTCCACATTTAAATAACTCTATTTCAAAAGAGAGAAAATACATGGAACTTATAATTCTTAAAATTATTAAAAATTTTCCATTGTTAGCATAAGTCATCAGCAATGGATGTTAAGAATAGGATGGAACTTGCATTTCCCACACAGTGACCAGTCTGCCTCACACTGCCACTATGAGATTGTGGGTGGCTTCAGCACCACAAATCACTGGCCCAGAGACAAAGCTTCCACCTGGGAATTACAGGTATCCCCCAGACAGAGCTGGACAGAGCTGTCAGAGCAGTCATATCCACTTGGGTTTTTTATCCTCTTCCACCCTGCCTGTTTCTCCTGTTACAATCACAAAGGAAGTCTTTCCATACTGGTTGTGAGACTGGAGGAAGACCCTAGACAACATGAACAGAGCATAAAATCGATGCTGGTATGCCTGCTTGGATTGGAAAGGCACCTGAAACATCACCTTCAAGATCCTGCACCCCTGGCCTCTCTGTCCACCCTAGGAAAGTAGTCTAATCATGCGGGAAAGGGACAGCCCCTCCCTGCGGTACACTGTGAAAAAAGTCCTGTCCTGAAAGGTTGTAACACTCTTCTGCTTTATTGCCAGTGGGCATTAATTAATTGGCTACTGTCTTCTTTCAGCATTGTCTCAACCAAGCAGTATCTGTTAGTGATTTATACTTGGCACTTCCCTGATAAAAGTTTTTCCACTCTAACTCAGCTTAAGCAAGACTGCCTCTTCTTCTTCTTCATGCCAATTTCATTGAAATGTCTCATCTTCCTGCTTCTGTCTCTCTTTGTACTAAATGCCATGGGAGAAGCAAATGGACAATTTTGGAGCCAGTACTCTGTCTGCTACTCTTCCATGACCAGCACTCAGTCTGTCATCTTGCCTGGTGGCAACAAACATGTCACCATTAAGAGGAATTGTTTCAGGGTCAGATGCTCCTAACCTCCAGCTTCACTGGCTTCAGTGAGATGAATCTGTGTTGTGCCAGCTGAGGATCTGTTCCTTCAGGAAAACAAGGCCTATCAGAAAGGCTGCACAGGGAAAAAAAACCCAGGGTTTCTTAAAAGGTTAGCTAACACTACTTTAACTAAAGCACACCACAGCCCAATTTCTGGAGGCTTATGGCACGTAAATCTTGGATTAACTCGATATTCAGTAGAGCTTTGCAATCCACTCGTAACATTTTCCAGTTCGGTGTGAAGAATTGGGCCTCTCATGAGCCTCTTTTCAGCATTTCTCCAAAGCTCTGGATATCCTTCTCCAGTGAGGGATTTGGAGGGGATGCATTATGAGCAGGACACTAATCTGCTCCTCACTGTGGCGTGTGAGGAACAGAATCTCAGATGGCATCATACAGCATTTGATCCCTATTTTGTCCCTAGGGTAACCTGGTGGAGACCAGTGTGCAGCCCTTTCAGCCCAGACTCCAGTATTTAACTGCTAGAGATGTTCTGGTGTCAAGTTTTCACAGATGATTTTAGGTGGAAGAATATATCTAGATCCTAAATTAACTTGACTAGAGAAGGCAGTCTGCTGTCACTGCTGGAACACTGCTGTCAGTCACTGCTGTTCAGAAATTTTATATACATCTCATGAGCCATGACAGAGAGAAAACCTGAAGCTCGGTCTGTTAAGGAATCATGGTGCTCACATTTTTAGTCTCCAGGTTCACTCTCTCTCTCTCTTTTTTTTCTTTTCTTATTTTTTTTTTTTTTTCTTTTTTTTTTCTTTTTTTTTTTAATGCCTGAGAGGTCTTCTGTTTGCAATTCAGCGCAGGCTTCTGGCTACAAGAAACAATTAACCATGCCTCCAATCAGGACGGAAACAGAAAGGTACGGAGAGAAGATTAAGATCAAATTCCCAAACATAAAAGGAAATATAAAGCAAAAAACTGAAAAGTGGAACGGCATGCTTCATCTCTATCATTGATAAAATATTTTGCAATCCTGGAAAACCTAATAGCTTCTTTGGCATAATCTTTATGACCTTAAAGGGGTGATAAGGAAGGTAAAAAACTGTTTCTGAAAGGTTATTCGTTTTCCTAGTCAACTCAGTTTTTCCTTCTCACCTCCAAGGCTAACATTCAAAAGGAAGTTTGACACATATGGGTTGTGTCGGAACTTGGAAGCTGTTTATTTAGCTTCTCCCAAGATACTACCTATGGAACCTTGCAGAGCAGGGCAAGAAAGGGAGCTCTGTGAAGTGGCAATGGCATCAGAAAAGTCCATAGCTCAAACTGCTCAAGTTTATTAAAACAAAATAGGTCAGTGGAGTTGCTCAGAGGGTTATATAAGGCAGAAAGTAGCACTCCACAGGAGAGGAGAAGGGAGCCTGTTAAAAGGCAAAGCCACTCCAGTTTGTTTATGGCCAGAGATAACTGTCTTGTGGTGTGTCTGTTCTCCATAGCTGACAGAGTAAATCACACTCTTATCTCCACAGCAGATGAGAATTTGGACTGGGCTGTTGTTTTGTGAGCTGCGGATTAAAGCAAATGGGGCTGTTATTTATTATTGTGGCTAGCATTATTATTTTGTTCCTGCCATCTCTGCATTTCAGTCTCTATGTAAGGAATTTCACCACAATGGTCTCTTGCAGGGAATATTAGGCATCGTAATTGCAGTAAGGATAAAAGCTTGATGACCTGAAAAGAAAGGTGGCTTGGCAGTTGACTACAGGCAAGGGAAATGATAAATGTCCTTTGGGATCATGACATTCTCACTCTAGGCTGGAGGTCAGCATGAAGTCAGATATGACATCTGGGAACAAGGAAGTGCCTATGGCCTGTTGACACATCTGTCCCAGTACCAATCTCCTTCTGTTCTGCCTGCTCTTCCTATGCCAGAAATCCAACTTCCTACATTAAACACCGTCCTCTGTGTCCCAATTCTCTTGTCCTTGGCGTAGACAGGCATCTCTTGCAAAGATGCTAGGTACCCTGCAGCTCTCACATCTCGGTAAGGGTATTCTCCGTTTCAGGAACCCAAGTCTCAAGTATTTATCCTTCAGAAGTGGAAGCCTGCTGTCCCTTTTCATGCCTGCTCTTGCTCCTGTGGTACACTGCTCCTTCCTTTCTGCAACTTCAGCTCAGTGACGAGGCAGAGCCACTTGTACTGACAGCTCTTCCCAAAATCAGGCAGCACCCCAGTCCCACCGGAGCTCATATGATCAGAGAACACCTGATACCACAGAAAACATAAGCATTATTTTTCTTGTTTTCAGGTCTGTAAGAACAAAGGAGAGCTCTTTGCTAGTTTTCAGACTGATCCAATGACACCTACTGAGTGGGCCATGACCTAGGAAGCTTCTCAGCAGCTTCAGGAACAGGTTCCTGGGAGGAAACATGAAACACATGCCTTTGAGCCATTTGCTGGGAGCTGGTCAGAGGAACAAAGGAGCTTTATCTTCCATGGGAAAATGCTGAATCATCAAAATCCACGTTTTTCATAGGGGCACATCAGTTTTCATGACATTTTCAGGAAGAAGTTTCTCTAATGCAGGATAGAAAGCAGAAGGCTATTTTTATTTTCATTTAGGGCAGAGAGTTGAAAGAAACAGTGATAAAAGGCTACAACCATATTCAGCGTGCTGGACAAACAATGTGAGAGTCGGTTCAAGTTTTGCTCTGCCCAGTCCAGAAGCAGGGCTGGATCTGCTCTGAGCAAACACCTGCATGCTAGAGAATAGCTGGAGGGGACAAGGGTGTAAATGTCTCTCCTCACATAACTTTTGCAAGACACATTTGTAAAGGCCTGGGTCTGTCCCATGTCAGAAAAGCAGTTCTGACACCCTGCAAACATCTGTACCTGAGGATTTGGCCCTCCCAGACAGATGGATGGTTTACATTCTCCTACACCTCATCTCCATCCTTCCAACTCACCAAGCTCCAGCAGCATCTGTGCCACGTGTCAGGGTCACATCCCTACAGGACAAAAGGGGATAAGACGTGAGCCCTCTCCTTCACTCAGAGCACTGCTTCCTTCTTTTCCTGCGCAGAAACTTTTCTCCTTATCAGCCAACCTCTGCCATGCCAGCACAGGATAGGTTTTTGGCTGCAAGAGCACTGGCTTCTTTCATGCTACAGCTATTTACCCCCACAGAGGATCTGGGCCCCTGGAACACAGCAAGGATGCTCCCACCACAGCACACAGCCCTTTCTGGAACAAGCTCACAAGAGCACTGCACCCTTCTCTCCTGATCTGTCAGAAATGCATCAACCTTCTGCTGCAACACCCACCTGGACAGGAATGCTGCTCTTTAGGGTCGCTTCCTTCCCCCACCAGGTCTGGCCCTGTCTTGTAGGATCTTGCTGCTGGGTGAAATGCATTTTCTTTTGGCACACAGATGCCTTTGGTTGGTTGGGTCTGCTCTTTTTAAGGGATCACCCACAGCCCATGCAGCTCTCACCCTGAGCTCTCTTCCTTTTCGGTGCCCCTGAAAGTGTGAAAGTTTCTGATTAATTTACACCAAAGCTCAATTCAATAGGGACCTGATGTGTATCTTTTTTAGTGGGCCAGGCTTTGGCAAAGCAGAAATCCTTCTCAGGTGTGGCAGCTCTGTTCTCCTAACAGGTAGGCATTTCCACAACTAGTGCAGATACTCATTCCTCCTCACGTGTAGCTGGGAGCCTTAATTCCTAGGAGGGAAGAGTACAGCGTGACTTGTGTGATCCATAGTGTTACAGGCCTTTGAAACTGCATTTTCTAGTCCTTCAGCTTCCCGCTGGCTCCAAGAGGCCAAAATTTAAAGCAGGTCTGTGCTCTAGTGAGTAACTGATGTAATTACGCTCACTTGTTACAAGGAGAAGCTTTCACAAGAGGGGGAGGAGGTGGCTCCACGCCAGGAGGTGTGTCCCCGATGACAAGCCGCGGAGCCAATCACAGCCCTGAAAGATCATCACATTCATACCAAAAAGAAAAGAAACCGCCCCAGGGTATTTAT
>VYXF01007459.1:0-78922 GCA_013397295.1 Polioptila caerulea
AATCCTTTTTGAGAAACAAAACTGAAATGACAAAAGAATGACAGGCCTCAAGAACAGCCATTATTTTCTTTGGGGCTTAATGGTACACCCTCATATGGGGTGTGGGACATCCACCTTTTTCTAGTGTAAGCCATAGAGGCTAAGTTTGGTTTTCCTCACTCCCCTAAAACACTGGCTGCTTTTAATGACTTTTTGTCTTGCCAGAAATCCTAATCTATTACAAAAAGCCCCATAAAAACTAAGGCATTTTACAATAAGGCTCGGTTTAATATGAGCAAAATATTTCACCAAAAATAAATCAGAAAAGAAACCTCAGGTGGCTCTTCTTACAAAACTGTCAAAACCAGCAACAAGCATGACATCCACCTACCTCACACCTCTAAGTGAAGGGAAGTGGAACCCTACACTACCACCACCCAGGATGCAATGCTTAGCCTCACTGAAAACCAGACTGGAAACTCTGGACTGTCTTATAGATTGCAGTCGTAGAGTGTGGCTCCCTAAGTTTGTGAAGACATAACTGGAGAGGCAGTTCTACTATGGGAACAGCCTTTCTCCATTCCACAAAAGGTACATTTGCAAGCAATCACACTGGTTCTGAATGGCTGTTCATTTTTTTTAGTCATCAACAGTCAGACCAAAGAACGTATTCCATGTGTTCACAAGGGAACAGATCTTAGCAAAATTAATCTCATCTCCTGTAAACAATAGCCCTTGTGTGTGAACAAGAGTAGGCTCCATTATTTAGCTATTTGCCATTCATTCTCACGTCTCAAAAGCTTTCCTTCTGAGAGCAAGAACCTCACATAATTTAGGTAACCAATACACACAATGCCACAAATGGCAAACATCAAGGAAGATCTCATGAAAAACAAAAAGGTTAAAAATTCTTTGGCAAATGCTCAAAAGTAATGAAAGCTGTGAGAACAGAAAAAGGATGTTATAGTGCTCTCAATATTTTTATAACTAGGATTTCATAAGCTTCCTATGAGTCTGTTGAGGGGGAAATGGCAATGCATAAACAAACGATGAGGACATCATCTGTGAAGGACTTGGCAGTGCTGGGATAATGGTTGGACTTGATCTTAAAGACCTTTCCCTATCTAAACAATTCCATAATTCTATGATTCTACTCTATAAAAATCTGTAGGGTAACCACACTGAAATAGATACCATGATCTCAGTCACAGCAGACCGAATTTCTGTTGTTTTTGTTATCTGAGCTATCCTAGCTATTAAGTATGTCATTCCTTCAGAAAAAGGAGTTGACATTTAGCTGCAGAGATCTGTGACTAGAAACAGGCAATAAATTAGATAAAAACTTAAGAAGAACTGTACTGAATCAGACCAAAAGACCATCTAGTCCAGTACTGTGGCCTTGGAAGCAGACATAACAGAGAACCCAGTATGCAATGGATAGTACCCTGGAGACAAATGGGGTTAAAGGAAGGACTCACTGAAGGCTTTGAAGATTTTTTTCTAGTTATGATAGAGAAAAGGTTCTAGGGAGTGCCAAACAGGATGCAATCATGCTTTATTCTCATGGAAGTTTAAGAAAAGTGAGATTGTAAATTTGAACATCAAATAGCTTCCTAAGAGATGTGAAGTTTTGTGATAAACACATACAGAAATAAACCCCCTAAGTTTGAACTCCATGTCATCTTTAATTCTTAGTGTTGAAAAAGTCATTATTCACAGTGAAAGAAGACTGATATTTTGGAGTTAGAAATAATGAAACTCTGTTCATCCCACAAAAAAACCTTGTCCATGCTAAAATTAGCATGTATTGAAATCAAATTAAATAGTGTTTCAGAGTTTATATAGGAAAAGGGTCACTAATTTTCATGCTATCCTGGTGAATATAAGCTAAAAATAACTACCATGAGTAAATTCTTGAAGACAAATAGACTTGTAATATAGAGAAGAAACTGTTCAGTCTTTCTATATTTATATCTCTTTCAGTATCTATGAACTGATGGTCAAAAATGAAAGTTTCTCCTCAGAAAATCCAAGTCTGAACAAAGGTAGCTAAATGCAAAAGATTTTCTACTCAAGTAAAAGGACATCAGTTCAGCTCCCAAACCACTTACATGTACAAATGTGTAGTTAGCTAAACCAGGTTTGAAATTATCTATAAACACTGGACCTTATTTGATTAAGTAAACAGGCATTTTTGATCAAAAAGACATCTGAATAATGAGGCTCTTCTCTAAGTTCAAGCAGCCAGTGTGCTGTGAGATTATGCCATTTTCAAAACATTTTAAGGAAGGTGCAGTAACCAAGATGGCCTATACAACCAGGTCTGTAAACTGGGAGAGATAAAACATACACAGATGCAAATGAAATCACAGATAAATGAAAGATCAAAGTCCTATAACCATACAAATACAACTTTTTGAGTGTTCTATCCACTTTAAAGTTTGGGGTGTACAGTGGTTTTCATTGTTCTACTTGAGACACCCCCCATCGGCCTGATTTTCAGACCACAAAGCTCAGTTATTTTCTGACAGTCACAACACCTTGAGATCACAGCATTTATTAAAAAAAACTCACAGAAACATTTAATGGGATAACAAGGAAATATATGAGTCATTTCATATTATATATTTGTTGTCACTGTCATAGATCAGCCAAGAAAAAGAAAAGACTTCTTCAAGTTAAAGTTTTGTAACAGTCGGCTTCTTTTAAGTAAATCATATTGATGCTTCCAAAGGAAATAATAACTCTAATTCTGCAAAGTGTTGTTTGTGGCTACAGAGTGGGTGCCACTACACAGAAATGACAGTAGTAAAGCAGTAACAACAGCAGTTAGTCCCTTTCCCAAAGAACTATATGGCAGTTTAAAAATCTCCCTATTTTTAGGATTCTTTTTCTTTTGGTAAAGTTTTTTACTATTTTTTTATCCACTTTTTAAAATGCAGCACAAATGGACCTACTACAAAGTAAGTTGTCACAGAAAGAAAAACTGGTATTCTACAGAGAGATGATAGAAAAGACAAATTTCTAGAAAGGCACATAGGGGTTTAATTACTTTCCATTAAAATTTTTGTAAGAAGTGTCACTACTTCTACAGAAAAGTGAAACTACATGGTGTTGTAAAGAACATGTTGTGTCTCCCAGATGAACATCAAATTTTAACATTGTAAACCTATCATCACATTACCTGGGCCAGAATAACTAAAGAGCTCAGTAAAGTCTAGATCAGCGTGGCTGGGGAACAGCCCTGCTGAAAGAGACCTGGGGGTGCTGGTGGTCAGGCTGGCAGGGTCAGCAGTGCACTGACCCTTTTTGTTGCTGCAGCAACAAAAGCACACGGGATCCTGGGCTGCATCTGCAGGGGACTGCTGGCAGAGACAGAGACATCATCATCCCACTCTGCTCAGCCTTGGCCAGGCTGCNATCACATTACCTGGGCCAGAATAACTAAAGAGCTCAGTAAAGTCTAGATCAGCGTGGCTGGGGAACAGCCCTGCTGAAGAGACCTGGGGGTGCTGGTGGTCAGGCTGGCAGGGTCAGCAGTGCACTGACCCGTTTTGTTGCTGCAGCAACAAAAGCACACAGGATCCTGGGCTGCATCTGCAGGGGATTGCTGGCAGAGACAGAGACATCATCATCCCACTCTGCTCAGCCTTGGCCAGGCTGCACCAGAGCACCGTGCCCAGCGCTGGCCCCACTGCTCAGGAAAGACACAGACAAACTGGAGTGCCCAAAGGGAAAACACAAAGGGGATCATGAGCTGGGAGAATCTGCCCTGGGAGGGAAGCCTGAAGGAGTTGGGCCTTTTCTCCCTGCAGAAGAGGCACCAAAGGGAGGAAACTCATCACAATATTCCAGTACTTAAAGGGCAGGTATAAACAAGACAGAAAGTGTCAGAGGACACATGGACATGACAAGGGGTGACAGGTACAACTTGCACCAGGAGAGGTTTCATCTCAACATAAGAAATAATTTTTTTTACAGTGAGAACACTCAATCACTGGAACAACATCCCTAGGGATGTGGTGAAGTCCCCATCAGTGGAGGTATTCAAGCTATCATTGGACAGGGTGCTCAATAATGTCACCTGGGCACAAAAAGTTGGACCAGCCGATCTTTTGAAATCCTTTCCAACCTCAAAGGTTGTTCTTTGATTTTGTGGTTTTTGATACCTTTGTTGTAATTGATACCTTTGTTGTAATTTTAGATATTAAACGTATGGCGAAAGCTTTAACTAGTATTAGAATATTTAGCTAAATGTCAAGAATTATCTTATTCATCTAGCAAAACGGTATCTCAGCAAGAAATTATCTAGGGCTTTTGCTTTATGGCATGGAGATTTAGCAGGAGGATAAAATGAGATCTCAGAAATATATCTCTTCCCATCTTCTTTCTAAGGGTTGATTCTTTTCCTGGAATGAAGTTCCAAAGCTAGACAAAACTCAGGTCTTCCTTCAGGATAATTATTACTTTGACCCCTCCAAGTTCTGCCAGGTGGAGAAATCCTTATACATTCTAATCCACTTTTCCTTATACCACTTTGCCCTTTCTTTTTACTGATGCAAACAAATAGGTCACATGGTAGGACTGAGCATCCTCAGATTATTTGTGCCTTGTTTTCCCTTCTCCTCCATTCAAAACTAATTTTTTTTGCCTCTCCTATCCTCTCATTTTAAAATACTAAAGTGAAATCAAAATCCAACATAAATACGGAGATTTTTCGCTAAAAAAAAAAAGTTCAAATTACTCAACATAAAGTCTCTGAAGAGGATTACTTGCATTGAATTACTTTTACCCTAGTTTAGATTTAAAGGTGGTATTCGAACAGAAAAGGCTGTCACAAATCCTTTGGAAGTATTGGCATTTTTTCCAAAATACTCTATGTCTCATACAAAAGGAAGCTGAAACACCATGAAACATTTAGTTTATGGATTTATTTACGACAGGAAATGCATTCTTCCTTAGGGAACTAAACTATTCTGAAACTGTTGAACAATGTTGCTGAACTTGTCAGCTTCAAACAGAAGGCCAACTATAATCCTCCAGCATCCACCTCCCATCTGAACTGTTCACTCAAATATAGCACAGTGCAATGACTCACTGTTTAGCTGGGAATAATGACAACAGTTATGCCATAGTTTTTTAACTGGTGCTTAAAACTGCAGACTTGGACTTTTCTTCCCTGAACTGTGTGTGTTAGAGAGAATGGGGGAAGCCAAGTAGCAAACTGCCATTAACAAATGCACTTTCTTCTTCTTAAACTTGCAGAGCAGATGCTGGCAGCTGTTCCTAAAAATGCTGTGACTGTGGATGCCTGAGTACTGAACCAGATCTGCATAAAGGTTAACATTTCTACAGGATTACCCAGTGGGGCTGGGAAAGACACTGATCTCCATGAGACAACCCACAGGCAGCTCCTCTGGGACTCAGTGCAAGGCTTTGCTAGTAATCCGGGTCAAGGAAAGAGGAGAACTGAGGTGCTCTTCCTTGCAATGTGAGAAAGATTTGCATCTTTCTACCAGAGAGCATAATCCTCCCAGAAAAATTACATTAAAGGGACAAGAGAACTAATAGGTCATGGAGAGGAGAAGAATGCCATTCAAGTGTGTAACAGAAGTCATACAGTATAAAACACTGCAGGCAACTCAGCTCCACTTTGTTTTGCTTTTTGTATTCCAGATGCACCTTATCTAAAACTACTCATTCAGAAGCAGAAAGGGGGGGAGTGGAGGAGTAGATGGGACAAGGCACTTTCTTGAATTTTTTTCTCCAGGCTGCATCTGCATGAAAGAAGGAGCCAGGTTAGCACGGTCACCTAGCCCATGGATGCCCAAGCTGCATTATCTAGGAGGATGTGCTACTTTTGCACACTGTAAAGCTGTCGCAGGTATAATACCATCTCTTTCTTCTAGGGGGAAGTCAGACCAAAGGTTGAAGTAGATTTGCCCTATTCACTACCAAAATGTACAATTTGTGCTAACTGTGACTCCAGATAAAGTCAACTATTTGGATTAGGTGACTAAACCTTTGGGACTCTTGGAGGAGAAACAGAAACTGAGTATCAGTAATTTAAGAGTAGTTCCAAAGCAACATATTGTCCAGCTTAGAGAAGATAATGTGCATAACTGAGACTGCAATAGTAGATAAATATCAGCAACACTGGACAGAATAGGCTCCCTTTTTTCAAGCAGGCAGACCACAAAGCAGGTGCTGACAGCTGGGTCGCTGAAGAGAGAGGCAATGCAGCACAGGGCAGCAGCTGCCTGACAGCATCTCAGCAGCTGGAAACACCGACACTGAGCTAGCAACCACCTCTACAGCTTCAAAGGGCATGGCATTTTCATCTTCTCATCTCCCTCAGAGGCCTCTGGGACCACCTGTGCCTATTGACCCAGTGAGGTAGCAATTCAAGCTTAGCATTTTCTGGCCATGCTTACTGAATAAAAGCCAGTCAAGCACTATTTCTATGCATAATTTTTTCTTGTTTCTCAGTATATTACTGTTGATCTTCTGTGTTTCCTTGCAGGTTTGTGCATTCACATATCACTACTTTTTTCAATGTTTTTCATCTCCTCTCTAACTCAGGAGATAAGAAAAAATACTCTTGTAGTGTAGTGGAAACCTGACTTTTTAATTTCTATATGACAGGAAACAAACCAATGGAAGAAGAGAACATACATTTAGGACTTAGGAGAAATAAAATTTCAGCATTCAGCTACCTTGGATTCCCAGGCCCAATTCTTTAAATATTCATGAATTATTTCAAATTTTATGTCTCTGTTATATATAAACATACAACATCACTGTACATTCTGCAATTCTAACTTTAGATTTTTGTCTATTCTTCCCTTCATAAAGATGCAACAATATCAACCTTTTGAAATGCTGTATACACCACAGATTTAATTATTTATTCACCTGGTGTTTTTATTGTTATTATTGCTTTTGTCTGATTAAAGAGTCAATGTAAAACAATAACAACAGAACACTTCAGCTTCAGTATGGGAGTCCTCCACTGACTGTAACAGTCAAAGCCAGAATGTGAAGTTCTGGCAGCTGCAAAAAATGTCCCAACCCAAGCCCAGGGGCAAAACTGTATCATAGGATATCTTCCATCCTAGATAAATGAGAATGTAGAGGCCTTTTTTCTCCTAAAGAACACAAGTTCAATGCTTTACCCCCTTTAAAGTTCTGGGTTTTTTTCCCCTCAGGTCATTGTCCCAGTAACTATTAGTATTTAGTACTCTGAGGTGAGTTTTGATCAGTGATTTAACAAAATTTGGTAGATATGCCCGGTAATTTGTTTTTTATCATAAAGTGTTCTCAGCCAAAAAGAGTTTTCTATAGAAAATTCCAAACCAGTCCTACTACTAGCCAGACATCTGGAGTATTATTTGGAGGCATTTGCGTCTGTAATGACTGCTGAACGTGAGACATGTCACAGCATGACCTTAAAGCTAACCCCACAACCCAGCTGCATATCCTGTGGCCCCTGCAGGGATCTAAACCTTAAAAACTTGCTGGTTTTCCCTGTGCATGCAGGGGAATGTAGCACTTAGAGAAGGAAACAAAAGTATCTGCTCACTGTGAGGCACCAGGACAAAGTTACAAGCTAGGTGCAGCCACTGCAGCAAGGTTCAGTCTCCCTTAAGGAAAGGGAGTATGGCTGAATTACAGAGGCATTTCCATAGGCAGCTAGATCTCCATACTGTGAGTCAAAGAGCTGTGAACACATAATAATCACTGTGAACTAATGTAAACAGTGGGAAAGTTCACAAGGTGCCCTGGGTAACCGTCCTGGTTTCCACAAGTATGTTTTATCTCTGTCACAGGGTCAAGTATAGATGGAATGGCACTCCTTGCCAGAGACAAAATGTCAGAGAACACAAGGAATGAGAGGAGAATGGCCAGTCTAATGACAAAACCTCTTCTCAGTTGATCCTCACATTATTAATTAGCTCCTTGCTTTAGGTCTCTCTCCCAGCAGTCATTAAAAGAAGTATCTTCATAGCTTTCTAGTTTACCCGAGTTTGGCTTACACTGGCTTGCCAACCCCAGTATCATGCCTCTGCCTGGGCAGGCAGATCCTTATGTTGTGCAGAATCAAGTCCTCGTAGCTTTAAAAAATCTACCTTTAGCATCTACTGCAGAGTTTACCTAAGAACTGTAATGTGTACCATCTGAAAGAATGACCAACCCTTTGGGAAACTTCCCTCTTCAGCAGACTAAGTGCCAGACTAATTTTTCTGGCCAGATTCTTACACAAAGCTGCTGCTATGCACCCACTAGTCATATAAATCCCACTTTGCCTTGTTATTGCAACACAGGCAGTAACACTGTCCTACAGTGGGTATAAAATATGACTGTATTTGACAAAGATCCTTGAAAAGAAAAGAAGATGCAAATAATGAGTGTGGTTTGGGGGTTTTAAAGATCATTATTAAAATCACACAAAAAGAAGCAGTTGAGTGAAAATTACCGGAGGGCTGAGGAAAGTGAATTTTCCCTTAGAGCAGTCTAACAAAACTTGTAATTTCCAGCATTCCTGGGGAAATGTGCTTCAATCAGCTTGTTTTGCATATCCAAAGGCACTGGGCCAAACTGAGGGTGTGCAATCATGAACTATCCCACGTCCTGGGAATCGTCATCAGGGCTGACTTTGCCTCACATTCTCCCAAGATAAAGTACTAAGCTTCCCTGACATGCAGCTCTGAATGTTCCCCAAAGCTGTCGTGATGCTCTAATGCTGGTGCACCCATGAAACTACAAGCTCTTGAAAGTCTCTTAACGCAAAGGTTTCTTTTGTGGAACTGTTTCTGATTTTTCCTTTTGACACAAGGATATTTCTAATTTCAAGTTCTGCAGGCTGAATTAGGATATTATATACCTTCTAGAGTCTGATGTAGACATTAGGTACAAGGCAAAGTTGCTAGGAGACCACAGATGGAGCAAGGAGCATTGCAGTAACACAGCAGCTTTTCACACAGTGCTGATGAGAATGCCTGCATCAGCAGTCAGCCCTTCACAACTTAAACCAGAAAACCCTTTGCTGCTTACATAAAGATGTACATTTGGTGACCATTAAATTGTTATAAAACCAGCACACCACCACCTGAATAATAAGCAAGACAAGAAATACTGAAAAGGATTACACAGACAACACTTGCTGCTCTCTCTCACTGTTTTTGGGAATGGACCCTTCACTTGGAAAATAAAAATCCCATTTATGCAAAAAAATGTTGGCGCTTCCTACTTGTGTCCTGGACCCAAGGCATATCACTGAAATATAAAGAGGAATACTTAATGAACCAGGAGAAGATGCTACACACTCTAAAATTCATTGCCCATTTCCATGTTACTTAGAAAACTGTGTCACTCACTGTGGCCATAAACCATTACAATCCGCAGAGCCCTTTTGACTCTTCTGTGCCCTTACTCATGAGTCAGAGTTCATGCTAACTAAAATTTACCACTCAGCAAGCAGAGATTAGAGATTTATCAAACTCCAGTCTTCATTGTTTCAGTCATCATGATCACAGGTATTTAAACAGACAACATAAACCAAAACTAATGCAGCTGCATGGCTGTGAGGTCATACATCTAAGACACACTAAACTAATGGTTCTGCCCATAAAGCTTTATTTGTCACCTATATATGGAAAGCTGAACTATGCATAGTCTGGATCACATCTAAAATTCAAATGGAAAAGCTATGACTGAACAAAGTTGTGAACCTGTACTTCAGTTCAGCTCCCTCCAGTGGGATCATCCATCCTGAGAGGTCACTAACCTGTTCACTGTTGAGGTAGGACTTACCTGACAAATATTTATTCATATATTTCATTATAAAGTAGACACTGAAAGCATGCCAGATGAATACAGACCAAATTTGTTCTCTTCATTTAAGAGGGAGCTACAGTAACAAGTTTAGCTGTACCTGTTCACACTGTCAGCGTTTGAAATTAGATGATATAATGCCTACACTGTGTGAGTGCAGCTTACAAATCCAATAATAAAAAGAGCTTTGGCAATGCATATCTGAAGGTTAGAAGCTTCAAGTGTGTTAAGTACTCTATCTTGATAATAAAGAAACAACTGAGCCGAGTACCAGATTACGTGCCGTGCAAATGCAAGGTCCCATGTACCTCAACTGGGAATAAATTAATCAAATTGAATCCAGTATCAGCTAGAAATTTTCTGCACTACTCTGTTTAGAGTATTTCACAAACTAGTCATTACAAAGTGAGCAAAAATAAAAGTGAGGGTATGTATTTGCTTCATTTTGGGATTACAGTATTTACAGTTCTAATTCTCATGTTATGGTAACATAAATAATTACAAATATACATGACATATTTCTGCCACAGCAAAACATTTTGCAACATGTTTGGAATTGCTCTGGTAGGGCTCAACCTTTATGTTTTAGATAAGAACACCTGCACACAATCTAAGTAATTGTAATTAATTTCAGCAGCTTCATGTAAATCCTTTACTTTTCCTCTGCGAGTTCCCAGTTCTTATCTCTTCATGACCCTATTACGTAAACCTTCACACACTGCAAAAATAAGCAGAAAATTTTCTCTCTGGAAATCTCATTAGTGGAAACTAGGTATGTTCTGTCACAGCAGCCCTTTTTAAAAAAACAAAAAAAGCTGTAAATTTTTTTTCTCTTTCTTTGTGATACACACCACACATTGATTAATTAAGTAAGATTTGAAGCATGATAAAAAGTTATCCAACTAATAATATTCCCCAGGAATTCCATATCTGCATTGCAACCTTTCACTGAAGGTCAATGCCTGGAAGAATTCTTACAGTATTATCTCTAGCTATTAAAATTAATGTAATTCCACTTTATCTAAAAAAATGTGGCAAAATACAAAGCACATCCTAAATTCAAGTAACACTCACTTAAATGTAGGAGGCAATTTTAAATCAATATTTTCAGACTAAAGTCATAAAGCACTACATATAATTAGCTGCACAGAATATAAATCAAAAGAGTGCTTCCAAAGAGAAATTCCATGCTGAAAGGATAAAAATGTAAATCAAATTGTACATGCAGTGTCTGCAGCAAAAGCCCCTCTTTTGTACTAAGGTCTTAGCTCATTCTAAAGTAATGGAATTTTGCCTCTAGTAGAAGTGGGTTTAAAACAACCCCACAGGGACCCAAAGCCTTCTCCATTGTTCACAGGGGAGTGATCAGCCCATTTTCTGTTACAAATATTTCTTTCTAAGGGGGCAGGCTGTGTTACAACACTGATTATAGGATTTGTAGGTGCTGCTATAACACAGCTCACTCTCTCTTCCTGCAAAGTGACAGTTTCCCCTCGCCCTTCCAGTCCCAGGCTGCTCACACAGGTATCAGGAGTGCTGGCACCATCTCCATCCTGCTCATGCATTTGGGCTGCCTCTGGCTCTGCTGGAAGTGCTGAACGCCAGAGTGGGTGTCAGCTGCACACCAGGGCACTCTCATCTGCTGTGAGCTCTGACTCAGAGCAGGGAGCAGCATCTGGATGGAAACCACACCTGCTTCATACATCTGGCCACCATCCTGAGCTCCAGCACTGCTCACACTAGCACTGCTCTAAGGGGAAGATTTTTCAGGAAGTGTACGTGGTTGTACAAACAAGTTATTTTTGTGATCACTGCAGTGAATACCTTCATATGGCAATTGTGTACCCAGATAACAAGCTTCATTTGATCATCTGCTAATGCACTCAATAGGTGAAAATCTTATCCTAAATTCCTTTTTATGTGATATGATATTTTTAAAATTTATTTATTTATTTACTTTTTCACCCTCATTTTTTGAGACTTTAGGCAGATAGCATCCACTGCTATCACAGGGATGAACGTTTCAAGAACCATAAATGTAAATCCTTGCATTCTGGTGAATACAGCCTTTAGATGACAACAAAATACATCCATCAAAATAATTTAGAAAATACATATATTCCATAAACCATAATCATAAAGTTAGACATATCAAACTGAGTAACCATCAGTAATGGACTAGAACAGTGTTGTTTGCTCCTGAAATCGGAAGGTAGGGACTTCCTATTTGTAATTATGTTTTGAAAAATTGGCTCAGACTTGCTGAAACACTTGTCTTACTTTTTCAAAATGGCTTTTAGACTGCTCTGAAGAATAAAGTCAGAATTTAGCCACAGAAAATCATGAAAGCTATCAAAGTTATTAAATGTTGGGCATGAGGAAAGCTGCCCTTTGATTTCAGGTTCTTTTCAAATAAGACTCAGAAAATGTGACTTGTATTTGTTAACATGAATCACAGATAAGAATTAAGGAAAAAATACAGTCAAAACCCTGAAATTATTTTGCCAGCTGTATCAACAGGACCAGTTCAAAGTACTCACAATACAGTACAATTTAATTTGCTGTTTCAAAGTCAGGCCATATATAAATATCTTATCGACTACATTGCGTACTTTGTTTTTAATGTTAATCAACATTTATATATTTTAATGACAAGGCCTAATTTTAAAGGCTGTCATGAGCAGGTCTCCTATTGAGGTGCTGAGTCCATAGTATTTTTTACAGATACTTAGGGAATCCTTGAACTTCAGGTAAATCCAACTCCTGACTTCACATGGGGCAATCTAAAAGTTAAGTCATGTATTGAAGAGCACTGTCCAAGAGCTTAAACATGTACAGGCTTGGGGCCATGACCACTTTCCTGAGAACCTCATTTGAGTGCTTG
Organism: Polioptila caerulea; assembly: GCA_013397295.1. Lineage (NCBI taxonomy): Eukaryota > Metazoa > Chordata > Aves > Passeriformes > Certhiidae > Polioptila > Polioptila caerulea. The sequence continues at coordinate 12,698 of VYXF01007459.1, forward strand.
ACCACATCTTCCTTAGTTCCAATCTGAACATCCCCTGATGCTGCCTTAAGACAGTTTTATGCACATGAAACATTTGTTAATGGGAATCTGTGGCACAATGGGACCTTCCATGTATTTTTTTAAGTGAAAAACTGCCAGCTAACAAAAATAAGGATCACTAGCCAATTTAACATTGTCTGGAAGGCAAAAGTCATGCCAGCTGAATTTAGAAATAATGAGTATGTTTTTAACTGTGATGATCAGTGACAGAGCCACTAGGAAAAACTAGGCATTCCTTGCCATTTCTAGGAGGACTCATGTGACAGAGTGTAGAAGCTCACAGCATAGACATCCACATTTAGGTTAAGTACATAGATTTCCCTTACAGACAACTGGGAAAGCACACATATTTAGGGCATGATTTATTTCATCCTAGAGTAGACATTTAAACTAGGACAAACCAAAGTAGACTTCTCCAAAAGTCCTTATTGCAATAGTTTGCAGAGTAAATATATCCTCATGAGAGGAATCCAAATCTTAATAAACTCTGAAACAAATCAGAATATGCCTCTATGAAAGATCAGCTTTATTTTTAAGCACAACTTCCAGGTTAGGTACAAAGCTAACAACATACAATATCACCTCCTGCCCTGAAACCTGTTACACCTAAAACTGAAGACAGAACAATTAAGAAATGATGATGAGCTTCTCAGTACCTCCACTTTCAATTTGGGTACAATAAACTGAACTTTTTCTTCTGAATTCTAAAGGAGGCTTACTAGCACTTTTTGAAAATATTTGGTTATTCCCAGCATTTTATTCTATATATATTTCCTCTGCAATGCCTTTATAAGTCTTTCTTTTACAGGTTTTCTTATGCGGACAGTGAAAAAGAGGAGTTTTCTGAAAAATAATGAGAGGCAATGAAAATAGTCACAAAAAGTCAGTCTCAGAGTGAAATATACAACTTGAAAATTTCCCTACAATTGCAGCAATGACTCAAAAGAAAGTGCAAATATGAAGGCTCTGGAAGACAGCTCTCCCAGCATGTACCACTGTAGTTAGTGCATATTAATTTGCTATAGTTATTGGAAAAACAAATGAAAGCAATCAAAAACTACATATTTTAATAGGATTAAATTAACATATCTTTAAGTAATTTTACATCAAAACTGAAAATGCTATATCTTCTGGTATTTTCAGTCTTTCAATGCTTATTCTGTGTTCAGTGAATGTGCACATGAAGCTCTAAAAGAACCTTCTCCAAGATCTGTAGTCCAACATATTTTTTCAGAATGGTGTTTTTTTCAATATGTTGCATAGGATCAAAAGAGGCAGAACAGCAGAGGAACTTGAAAATGTTACAGAAGGACAGCTGGTTTTCCCCCCTCCTGCTACCTCCTGTACTGAAGTAGGGGACAGAAATGGCATAGCATGGAAAGGAAGTACATTAACAGTGAGAAAGAGCAGTCTACAGATTCTTCTTTTATGCAGGTTTACACTGATTTGGAAAAGAGGCACGTGGCCCATGAGAGCTGCAGACATAGTGATGCAAGTGTAAATCCTCCAGCACAGAACACAAAGAAATGAATCAGGTCTGTGTTTCACTGGCTAGCTGAGCATAAAGAGCAGAGGGGTTACCTTACCTTAATGGGGCTTCCATCTGGAGTGAGAACCTCTTCTGAAAGCTCCATCATCTTCAGTGCCATCAGGGCAATGGCTTTGGCATGACTAAGGCTTTTCTTATGGAGCCCTGCTGCAACACAGTACGCATCACCAATGGTTTCCACCTGCAGCAATCAGACAAACCCCGAGTTACAGTGTGATAATGAGAGGGGAACCCTGCCAATAGGGTGGCAATCAAATAGCGTTGCTTAAAACATGTGAGCAAAACATCCATAAATAAGCAATTAGACAAAAGAGCATAATTACCTGAGTCTGCAAACAGGTGCAGTCAAAAACCCAACAGGCAACAGCACCGCGGTTTATCACCGTTATAACCAAAGAAGATTGTCTAGAACAGTGTATGGCCTCAGCTGGGATATGGCAGCATTCTCCCACAGCAGTAACACAGAAAAATGCATTTTCTTAAATGAGAAATCGCTTGCAGCTTCATTTCATACTACTCTGGCTGAGTTTGCTGTTGGGTAAGAATAGTGCTGCATAATTATAATTCATAATTAGCATTTGATATGCTAGAAAATTACATCAGAAAGAGAATTAGAAAAAGCAAAACATCACCATAAAAAAAAGTGAAGACTGACTAACTTCTCATTAGTGGGTGGCTCTTCTTGGTAAAATTTACAAATAGATGCTATTGTTACAGACTGTTGACTGCACTTTTGTCCCTTATTTTCACATAAGAATTGATGTATCTCTCTGCCATGCAGGCTGTCTTACTGTGCATTCCCTACCTGCAGGCATGAAGTTCAGCAGACTAATCCCTCTGGTCTCTTCAGGCAGGCCTTAGTGCTCTCTTATCCTGATTTCTTTAAAGAGAACTGGCCCCCAGGAGGAAGCAGAAGCAAAATGAATTGCAGAAGCCCTCTGGCTCTGCGTAAATGCAGCCTGAGAAACACTGCAGCCCTCAAGGTCTGCAGCTTTATTTACAGCATTGTGTTTTGCAGTCTATTTGCTCACACATCTGTAACATTCTCACACAAAATCCATTAACACGAGCCCAAACAGACCTCAAGCATTAGTTTAGGTTTCGTGACATAACTAATCTTGCTTTCACCCTGCACACAACACTGCAGGAATGCCAGAAAATGCTTCAGCAAAGACTAGGGTGAGAAGAAAGCAAGCACTGAGAAAGGCGTTACTCAGAGAATAAATATAGCTGACTTTTCTCTCTGAAGAGAATCAACTAAGGATTAGGCCTGGATCTCCTCAGACTAATTTCCAGTCTTGAGAAATTGGAAAGTGTACCTCAATAAAAATAGTATCTGAAAAAGTCAGAATCACACGTAAATATACCCAGAGCATAAACCTAGAACAGACGAGCAAATACTTCCCACCACCAAACTTAATCGGCTGCAAGCCCACTGTGAAGTTTGCCATCTTAACCTTTCTGGCTGATTGTGCAGGAGGATGTAAATACAGATAAGAAGCTGAGGGCTTCTCATGAGCTGAGACAGCCATTAGAGCTCCTTCAACACCACTGAAAATTCCCAATAGTACTTGTATATAGAACAAAACCAGGAACAATCAACACTGCTGTCTGCCTGTTTACTGTATCTCAGGATATCTGTCCACAAGAAGCAGACACTACCAATGCCCTGCAGTTTAGGATTTTGTTACTCCAAAGGTAAATGGATGGGCGAGAACATTGCAATGGCTGGTGAAAAATGTAGAAATTGGGCAAAAAACCAAACAAGCACAGTGAGAAGAAGTATCAGAATTTTAAAAGGACAGTCTGGAAGAAACAGATGTTTAAAAATGCTCTAAACTGGAAGGAAGTATCAGCAGAAACCCATTGTCATTCTTCAAAATCATCAATAAACATCAGTAGGAACAGACTCAAAGGTGTTACTACAGAAAGAGCTGAGTCTATGATGTCAAATAAAAAAATTAAATACAAATTCCGCTCCTTGTTAAATGACCTTATTTCAGAATTGATTTTCCACTAAAGTTGGTTGCATAGATGTGGGATTATATACTGCACCTGCAGTGTTCAGACAAAACTACTTGTTTTTTTAGCTTCTTCCCCCTTGGAAATTTCCATAGCTGTAATTTAACAGCTAAATTCCACACACTGAATGTACTGTATTACCAAAAAAATGAGACTGAAGCTGCCTCGTAATGATCTTTATGTAAAAATAAAAATTATGAGGATGCCATAACTCTTTTAAGTGCTTGTCCCTATGGAGTTTATCTGAAAGCAATACTGGAGAGCCAGGGGAAGAACTATGACTGCCTAGACTGACCTGATAGTTTAAATTGGATGTGATGAGTACTGACAGGTCTGACTAATGATTTACCATTCTGTAACCCTGTTTAGTCACTTTTAGGATTTTCCCCAGCTAAATATTTAAGCTGAAATTTTCAAATGAGTACCTCCACCAAACTTTAACCTTAGTTCCATCCTTCTTCAAAATCAGATCTGACTAATCTTCCCAAAGTTCCAGAAGTTCTTGTAATTCAGATTGTTCATGGCATTTTCATTTGGTCCACTTGTATGGAGTCATAAAATCATGGAATGGTTTTCATTGGGACTTTTCAAGATTATCTAGTTTCAGCTCCCCTGCCACGGACAGAGGCATCTTCCTCTAGACCAGGCTGCACAAAGCCCCATCCAGCCTGAGCTTGAACACTTCCAGGGATGGGGCATCCACAGCTTCTCTGGGAAACCTGTTTCAGTGTCTCAAAACCCCCATTGTGAAGAATTTCTTCTTATATCAAATACAGTCACTTTGGTTCATGACCAATGACTGTTGACCTGTAACCATAGGCCTTGGTAAAATGTCTCTCTCCATCTTTCTTATAAATTCCATTTAAACATCAAAGGTCACAACAAGATCTCCACTTTTCTACATAGAACAACCCAACTCTCTCAGCCTGTCTTCACAGGAGAGGTGCTCCAGCCCTCTGCTCATTTTTGTGGCACTCCTCTGGACTTGATTCAAAGACACCCATGTTCTTTTTGTGCTTAGGACACCAAAGCTGGATGCAGCACCACAGGTGGGGTCTCACCAAAGCAGAGCAGGAATCACCTGCCTTGACCTGCTGGCCACATTTCTTTTGATGCATCCCAGGGTACGGTTGGCTGTCTGGGCTGCAAGTACACATTGCTGGCTCATGTCTAATTTTTCATCTACCAATATTCCCAAGTCCTTCTTCAGAGGGATGGTCTCAATCCAGCCATCCACCAGTCTGTACTAATACTGAGGATTGCCCTGACCCAGATGCAGAACCTTCACTTGGCGCCGCTGAGCTCCACAGGGGTACATGAGAACATTGAAATAGAAACTGCAACAAGGGTGATACATCAAACTTCAGAATTTCAGGCTGGGGCCCTGAGTGAGTCAGATGCACACAGGGAAAAAGGGAATTTCTCTCGTCTCAGCTGAGGAGTAGCAATTGGACTGGAAACACAAAGCACTGCTTATAGCTTGCTGCAAAGTATCCTCTGGGTAGATCCTGAAACCGTGCACACCAGAGAGCAACCTACTCCATAAATATTCAAGTCAACAGGATTAAAGGAAAAGGCAGGCAGTACTCAAAGTGTCTAAAAATTCCTGCACTCAGTATCTATTTGATACTCTTCAAGATAATGATAAACATCAATGAAACTCCAGAGAAAATCTCTACCATGTGATAAAACTAGATTCTGAGTTTTTGACTTTGTAATGTGACTTTTAAGATGCATTTGTAGTAGTATATTCAATTTTTCCATCCTTCCTAGATACATATGCAGGAAAAGACATTTTGCTTTCAATCTTGTAAGACTGGAATGCCTTATCCTGCTTCTTTTAAAAAGTTAAATATATTCTGTTCTAAATACTAAAGCCATTTTTGCATATGACCAACAGTTGACAATTAATACTACTTAGTATAACTTTTTTCCTAATTAAATTATACTTTCTTACTGCTCCTAATAGTTCTAGCTACTCACTGATTGCCTGGCCTGCTGTTACCAACTTTTCATCCCTTTTCACTGATTCACACTTACCACAGCCAGCTTCACTGGAGTTGTCGTTAATTGGGAATTAATAGCACCATAGAAGAAAAGTTGGACTTGGATTTCAAAATTAGAGCAATCTCTAAAATCTGCATAATAGACTTTTTATTTTAATAACAAATGAAGAATCCAGGAAATACTGCAGCTACTTTGCTATACAAAAGCCTCCTCTAAAGCCTTCTGTAACTCTTAAGCCACTGGAACTGTCCAAATGTTTTCCAGTCAGGCCCTCAACAAATTATTAAAGTTAATAATTTGCTGAAGTGGTTGTGTGAACTTCCACAGTTCAGGAAAACTTTCTAGACAGTTATCCCAACACTGCTGAATACTGAAGAGTGATGATGCATGACACTTGCAGCAGGAAGTAAATATCCCACTTCTGTTAGTCCTCAGTAAATACTGAATATCTGCTTTAGATGCGAGCAGTAATTTTTACAGAAGGTGAACCCTACAGCAATTTTCTTACAGTTACTTGTCCTCAATTCATAGCCATTTCAGATAGAATATGATTTGCAGATCAATTTGGTTGCACAGAAGCCAGAATGTAATTTCTCCAATTCTGAAGTGTCCAGAGAGCAGAGATTAACAACCTAATTCCTGGGCAGCTCTAACAGGTCCCTTCCAACTACCAGCAGATAAACCTTGTGTTGTCTTTCATTATTAAACTGAGAAACTGGAAGTTTATGCCAAATGATGTTCCATGGATATAAACTCAGGGTGTTGTTTCAGTGACAGTTTTTAAGGGAAAATGTGGTGCATTGAAGTAGCATCTCCACTTTGCATCCTTCATCCCCAATTCATGAATATGCACCAGGCATTAACTTTCTGAACTTCTAGAAGTAACAAAGGAACTGAAGTATCACACTTCATTTCACAGAGTGACATACCTGGGGCAGAGATACCATTTTGTAAGTGAAACCTGAAATGGCAGGATAAAGATTTTTCATCTAAAACACTCAGGAATTCAAACAGCCTAATGAGTCCTACTTAGAACCTTTTTCAAAGCACAGCTTGGAAATAAACATAAGAAATATAATTGCAAGGGTCACTCTGTGGCAATTCTAATCTGAAATTCCTACTGCAATCAGAAATATTAAATACATTGAAAGAAATAGCTGAAGGGAGAATTGGCTCTGGTTTTACTCCTCTTTCAGCAGGTTTGCTGTGAAAGCCTAATATATAATTTGTATTAGAACTATTACAATGGAGCAATCACTACTATTTTTTTTCATATAAGAGAGACATAAGTCTGAGTGCAGTTTGTGTGTTTTTAATGGGTTAAATTATATTCATATGAATAAGGCTTCTTTGTTTACAATCAAAATAAAATACATACCAAAAATGAGTCTGAAAATTCAAGTTTCTGTCTCTTTTCAGGAAGAAAACCTACATTTAACAGCAAGTCTTTTGCAGATCCTTCACCTTCCTCTGAAGAGTACTTGGGTACTTGTGTACCATTGTTTTCATCTCCAAAATACTCACAGGGCTGCATATGTATTTATTATCTCACTTGTTAGGGTTGTAATATTTAGAACCCATTTAACCTAAAATAATTTATGTCACTGTCCCTTATAGACTGTTCAATGGTGGGTTTTTTTCAAAATAAATTGGTAATAAAAAGTGAGACTGCCTTCCAGTTCAGGATAAAGAATTACAGGATACTCCTACTACACACAAATAACTAGAATATAGGACTACTTTGGAAAGCAAATATATAAGAATAGCATATCAAATGTTTGTTCAAAGCTTCTCTTCCTCCAGAAAAGGGTCATGTTTGAGGAAAAATATATTATGCTGCTCAAATTTTTCGTGTGTGTTTTCCACTGACATATATGGGTGATCTATATAAATGTATCATACACATAAAGATTGGATAGAATAACCAGATTTAGATATTCTTCAGCCATGTCTTGATTTCTTACCCTTCCTTATAGAGTAACAGATGTTTCTTCCAATTGAATCGAGTTTCCATATGCATCAAATCCAGCTTGTGGTCTCCTCCCTTTCTGCTATTTTAATAACCAGAAATATTTATTTCTGCTAAGTAAGTATGTATTCATAATCACTGTAATTTGAAGTTGGCAAGGAAACTTGTAATATTAAACAATTTCTCTATGCTCCACACCCTGTTTACAGACACAGTGTACAAAGTGTACATGCTATATTTAGCTGAAGAGAAGATCATTACTAAATTGTTTCTTATCACATATGAGTAATCTGCCAATAGCCTGAAACTCTCCTACTGCTGCGAGATACTCTATAAAACCTTGTTTTATAGAACTGAAATAACAAACAGCAGTTGCAATTATATCAGTTTCCTCTTACAGAGCTTGAGAGAGAAGAAAACAGAAATAACGAGCATGGAAGGGGTAATGGTTTAGCTAACTGCAGTTTAATGCTCTTCTGTTCATCACTTAACTATTCTTTCTGAGAAAATTGACTTTTTGAGTTAGTTTGTGGGCTGCCATCCCGAGTGACTTGTACAGACAGGATGAATTGGAAGCTTATGAAATTCAGCAAGGACATGTGCAAAGCCCTGTCTCTGGGAAAGAATTTCTCTGGAACTAATAAAGCCAATTTCCTGAAAAGCAGCTCTTTGAGAGAGACCCCAAGGGTCTTGCTGGGTGGTAAATGTCACATGGGCCAGCAATGAGTTCTGGGGACAAAGACAGCCAATGGCAGTCTGGATGTGTGAACAGAGGCCAGGGAAGTGCCCATCACCCCCTGCTCAGCACCTGTCAGACTCAGATACCACATCCACTTTGGGGCCAGAATGTGCAAGGCAGAGATTGATAAACTGGATCCAACTAGGGGCCAGCAAGATGGTGGGGGCTGGAGCACCTGGGAAAATGGGCTAGGAGAGCTGAGCTTGTCCAGACTGGAGCAGAGATGGTTCCATGGCACTTGAGGGGATACAAATGGGCTCTCCACAGCAGTGGAGGGTGAGAGAGCAAGAGACAAAAACGACATCAGCATCCTTATGGATTAGGAAATAGGGAAACCTGTGAAATTTACTGACAACAAGATCTTACTCAGATAAAAAGGAGCTTTTTAAAGCAATCAAGTGTCTAAAGACTGAAGATTTTCATAGATGCTTCAGCAAATATGGGGATAAGGAACATAATCTTTCTATTTTAGGGGGTAAATCTCCCAATGAAAATGCTAGAAAGAAGCTTGCTCTATGTACCTGACATTTTATAAATAGCTCATAAGGCATCTTTTACTTATTCAACAAGCCACATTCAGTACAATCAAGCACAGACCATTATAATGCACTATTTTGGCAGATTCTAAGTTAATCCAGGCTTTAAGTATATGGTATGCCCTGTTCCCAAATACAGCTATAAATTATGTTACTAATTGTTTCAATGGGATTGAGCAACAATGAGGTGTTTTGACAGCAATCATCACATTCATTTCTATAATTTATAGAAAGTCAAGCTTTGAAGTAGTCACTGAAGTGTTCTAAGGGACCCTGCTGAGAGATAACAGAATATCCATGTTCAGTGCTGATGGGAGTTACTCCTGGGACACTATAACAAAAATCAAAGAAAGTAGTAAGAAGTAACTTGGGTGGATGCTGATTGCATGAGAGAAATTAAAATGCAGTAAAAATTCTTTTCACTCAGTTAAAATAAACTCTGTGCATTAACCATAACATAGCATCAAACTATAACATTATTAAATAACTATAAAACACATGAAAAGTAGATGACACTAGCAGGAAAGAAGCAATATTTCAACTGCAGCTGCATCTTACAGACTGCAAGCTGCTAAGATGTAGCAGCTGTAATCTACATGGGTGAGATTCAGTTCACCTAACCAGAATATATAATAATATAGTAGTTTGAATGAGTAATTCACCCTCGATTCTCTTCATAATCAATGAACTGAATGGGAACTCTTGCAGTCATCTGACCTGTGCTAAAAACCTCCTTCAGTAAAAAACAAATCTCACACTTAAAAAAATTCACACTTACCCTGTAAAATCAAACTTTCATCTGTTCACTGTGAGGATAAGCCTAAATTTTTAACTGTATGCTAAAAGTAGCATATTTTCACCTCTGTCTTGGAACTAGAAAAGAAAGAACTAACAAGATTATATGAAGAGGCAGAAGGGCAGATTGGACCTGGAAGGTCACAGAGGCAGTACAATTTTAAAAGGACATGGAAAGTTCTGCAAAATCAAAAAGTCCTTTAGGAAAGCTGATCTCTAGATTGTCAGATGAACCAGCGGAAAAACTTTCTATACTCCATAGACCAGTTTCCTTTCCAGTCTTCGAGATTAATCTAGAACAGCATTTATTGGAGATGTGAACCTTAAGTGATTCTTATGATGACCTTAACAACGAAATCAATGCCTTCTTGCATATTAATTTTTATTTGAAGACCTGGATTTCATTTCTTAAGCACCAAAGTTAGAGTAAGTTCTATATGTACTCCTCAGCCTAGACTTACTAGAGCACATCTTAGCTTCTTGCACACCCAGGCTGCATTAAAGGAGATGGTTTTATAAGTTTCATCTCAGCATGAGGCCAAAATTCAGGATGTGAATGGACAGGGCACTGGAAATTTTCAGTAAAGAATAGGAACTACAGTAAAGGCCTGTGCTTTCACAAAATATTAATTATCCTGTTTATCCATATTTCATTCCATCAGAACTACTAGACTGAACTACACAGTGTCTCAAAACTATGTATTTCTTTTGTGAAAGCTGAAATGTCTTCCCTCTAAAGGAATACAGTGAAATTCAGCCTTAGGATGAAATTCTTGCAAGTATAACTGTAAAGCAAACCTTTGAAGTTATTAGTATTTCTCAAAGGGCTTTTCTTTCATCTGTTTTCTGCCTTAAGTTGCACAGCAGGAGAATAAGGAAACAGGTACAGGGCAACATGGTGCTTCAGACCTATCATCTGGGCTTCATTATTCCTGTCCATGACTTCCAGTCCAGCAGCAAACAGGACAGTTTTTAACTGGTATGGGACAAAGACTGAAGAAAACGGAGATTCTCTTGATTTTAGTTTTAAGTCAGCAATCTCAGCACTCATTGTAGGAACAATTTATTTGATATCCATATTCTACCTCAAGATGTCATTGACATCTCCCATATTTCCTTCTACCCAAATTCTTCTCAAAGTATCTCTGCAGATCAGTAATAACCTTACAATGTTCTCATTCATGATGGAACTCACATTATCAAGCATCAGTCCCGCAAAAATGAAGCTGCAATTCAATCTACTCATCTACACTCTTTCTATAGTAACTGAAGAGAAAAAAGAATTTTCAAGGCATGACGTATTCCATCCTGAATTCTCTAAATCTCTTTCTTTCCCATTTAGTGCAGCAGGATGCAAATGTGTGTGTCTTTGTTTAATTGCCTGCATCCATGCCCAGACTGTCATTCGATATGCAAGACCTCTCCCATGTTGTCATCAGCATGCTTTTCTGGACATTACCTCAAAAACAGGTTTATGTGGGCCACAGGCTTAGTTTGTGAAACTCTCAGAAGACTCTAGGGGAGCTCTGTGCCTCTCAAAGTGCACCACAGTGGGCATGTTCCTGCTCCCACAAAGTACCCCAAGCCAGGAAAAGGGCTGCATGAGTGTGCTGACTGCTACTGCTATGCTACCATTTGTCAGCCCAACAGCCAGGATCCTGTTCAGCTCAAAAAGTCCCTGCCATGCATATTTTGGCATGCAGGTCAGGGCATGTTATTGATCACTAAGCAGAGGGAGAGCAGATGTGAAGTATTTTGGGCAGCCTATGGTACAAAGACTTGAACAATTCATTTAATCTAAAACACAGATTTTAAGGAAAGAAATATCAAATAAACATGCTGGAGGGAAGCCAGATAAGGTTATTTTCCTGAGACATTAAGAGTGTGTGGTCTTTCTCCAAAAGTGATGTAAGTGCTGTTCAGAAAAGCCTCCTCTGAGCTTGGCCTAGGTATTCTTGATCCTGAAGTAGGTCTAGACCCACATTTCTGTCTACATTGCAAAGGGTGAATACCATCCTTTTTCAAATTAAACAAAACCTGTTTGGTTTTTTGCTGTTGTGTGAATACAAATTAAGGCCTAATTCTGTTTACATTTTGAAGTTTTCACTAAGATTTTTCCATGGCAAAGATTTGTCAGCAAAGCTTTGAAACTTGAATTTTGCAACACTGTTGAAGCTTAACAATATTAGTCAGCAGTAAAGCACTATTTATAGATTTTCAAATCTCTGGTATGTTATAAAATCTTTCTGCTTTGGAAAGGATTATAAAGTTTTCAAGATAGGAACTGAGAATGCACTTGTTCTCAAAGAATGTCCTTCAGTTTTTACTTAGTGTTTCACTCTCTTAGCTTCTGTCTCTAATGTTTTCAAAATCAATTTCTAGGCAGTGAAATCTCATGCCCAAGTTTCAAGGTAACTTTGCAACACTTTCCTGATGTGACATTCTGCTTTTGGAAATACTTCAGGAGAACTCCTCCCATGTGAGAAGGGATGGATTACAGGCATCCTATGAAGTTCAGAACTCTGTTCTTCTTGTAAAGCTCACTTTTCAAAAGAAGTGACTTTCTATAAAACCAAGCTCCTTTCCCAGGAGCCTAATTAAGAAGCAATTGCTCTTACCAGGCCTGAGGGCACCTTATTTTTAGTGAATTTAATGATGTTACATACTGCCAAGTTCAGGAGCATTTTACAGGAAGAGTTGTGTTTGAACTCTTCCTACAGCACCTTACCTACCAGTCTTAAGCACAGATCTTTCAGTATGCAATATATGGAGGAACTCTTTTATCTACACTGTAATTCAGAGTATGACTTCCTTTACAAAAGAAAAAAGACAAAAAAATACTTGCCATGTAGAATTACTAACTAGTATCTTAATAGTGGGGTTTCTTTCAGTAGTTAAAAGAGTCATGCCAGAAGACTTGCAGTCTGCACGACCTCAGCATCAGGTTTGCACACAATAGCCATGGAATACGAAATTCATAATGCATAAATGATTTCTCTCTTCTGTAGGCAAATACAAAATAGCAAAAATCAGACCAATTAGCTGATGAACAGAAAACTTCCTGGCTGGCATTCTGTGTTATTGCAATGTCAAAGTGCAGAACTGTTAATTAAAACAAGAAAATATTAAAATAATCACGTATTACCTAAGCCACACATTTCAGTTTAATGTGACTGTCCTTCTCCCAGTGTAAGTGTGGTCTTTATTTGCTATAGGTATCCACAGTATTTAAACTCCTAGTGAACCAGAACATCTTCCTCAAGTTTATACAAACCTTCATTTATGTGTCTGAAATTCATATGTTATCTAGTTTCTATTAACTTACTTAAGTATCCTCCATGTCCACTTAAATAATTTAATAGGTTAAGGTACAGTTATAAACGTAATTTGCATGAATGAAAATGTTGCATCTTGGTACATCTAAGTCCAGATAGTCCGTTTAAAAATGAAAAGAGCCAAAGCAGATGGAAATTGAAATTAGTTTTCTCCAGTCCCCTAGAGGTATTAAAATTTAGTAGGTGGGAAAACTGGACAGAATAAAACAAAGGACATAGCATCAGGGAGACCTGTGTGCTACAAGAGGGAATGCCTTTAGCCATGGTTCCTGTCTGGCCACAGTATGTGGGCTTACTCAATTTAGGGCAGGGAGGACACCCTTCTTGGTCTTATTCAAGTTACAGGTCAGCTTATAGCCAGGTTTCATGCACAAACTGAGGACTTGGAAAGTGCTCCCAGGAGCTGTAAGCTGAAGACTCCAAGGCTCCCATGCAACTTAAGAAAAATGGACCAGGGCAGTTACAAAATGTGTGCATTCCAGATGAGAGAAAAGGGAAAGGAGAGAGACCAAAAAAAAAAAAAAAGGAATTATATACAAGTATGGTATTCATGAAGAAGTAGAGAAGTAGTTATACACAGAAAGAGAAGTCCTAGGCTCTTTAGAGGATTCTTGAGTGATGAATTGCAGGAGAACACGCACAGATGTTTTAGTGCTTTGTTCAGGGCTGTATGTTTATAAAGCAAAGAATAACTCTTCTGGAGCCTGAGTGTCTGTTTGCTTCATTTGCAGATCTCCCTGAAGACAGAAAGTGTAAATCGTCCACAAGGCTGGAGAAAAATACATGCCTAAAGTAATGGGAAGTCTCAAAATATTCTTGAGTTCTTGGGTGGTGTTACACCAGATCTGCAGGGAAAATCTGTGGAACATTTTATGGTTCTTCTTTTTCATTAGTTTGGGTTTTTTCCTCAACTTAACCCAAGAACACTTCTGAGTTCCCCACCCAAAGAGGCAGCTGCCCCAGCTTTGTTCCAGTTTCATATTGCAGTGAGACATGCCAGCGTGCCAGCAAATCCAAGTAGAGGCAAAGACTTCAAGGAGGAGAAAGAGTCACAGCCGGCTCAAAGACAGGAGCAGGAGGTTGAGGAGCCCTCCGTGGTGGGACCCAAACAGAGCAGTGTGCTGAAGGCAGCTCTACCAGGGTGGGGGGCACCACGCAGAGAACGAGCTTCTGGGAAATGGAAATGTTTTTCTGTTTCATCATTTCATCATTTTCATCTATTACACATTTAAAAACCACTGACTTTAAGCTATCAGGAAGAAGCAACACCTAGTGAGTGAACTGGTAATCCTCAGAACTGCTGAGAATGACTTTTAAAAAAAGATGTATTGTAATGTTTTATGTGTATCATTTTACTCAAGTAAGAGTATACATATCATTTTACATATCTCAATTACATTTCCTGCAATTTGCAAATGCCTAAATGCTGAAGTTTAGAATTTCCAAACTTCTCAAAATGGCCATGTATTTGCATGGAACTTAAAAGGTTAAAACTGGATGGAAAGATGGCAAAAATAATGGCCATAGATTTTACATGAAAACTCGGAGACTATGATTTTTAACTTAAGAAACATAAAGCCTGGAAAAATTCAGAATAGTCTGAATCTCATGACTCTGCTTATTGAAGTATTCTTTAGTCATTATAGCACTGATAGTAAGGCTGAAAACATGTATTTGAGTATGAGATGTATTAGTTCTCAAAAGGGGATAGTTATTACACTGAGAATGCACTGACATTTTCTGTAAAATGAATACAGATTTCTGCAACTTAAACTACCGCTGCAGAAATGTAAAGTGATATTCTTAGAAAATGGCAGTTTATGTTCCTAAAAGCATCATCACAACCTAAATAAAAACAACATTTTTCAAAACTAGTGAGTATCAGTCTTTAATGACTGAAGGACAGCCCAGATTTCCCATCATTTTTTAGTCTTGGGTCTTTACAACAAGAAAGCATTAAGGCTTAAGTGTTAGGCATATAAAATCAGAAAATAAAGATCCAACATACTAAGTGTATCATGTTGCCAGGAATAAAAGCCCATGGAAGCTGTGTGTGGCACCACTCAGAGAGAGTGCCAGTTTAGCCAAATAACGGAACCAAAAAGAAAGCAGGAATGCACATAACAAAGTTGTGGATTCTGACTGTAAAATGAATGTATGTAATTATATTGTCTTATATAAATACTCAATAAACTTTCAACTAATTTTTTTATGATGAAGATGTATAGCAAGGATATTCTGGCAGCTGACCATAGTTCAAAAAACATATAGGACTCTCTGCTTAGACGAGGAAAGTGGGACTCAGCACTTCACAGAATGTGAAGTATAATGCCAGGGAAAATCTGCAATGTCTTCAAAGAACAAATTCTGCCCTGTTTGGAGAAAGGACAAAGAAACTAACACCAACAGGATCAGGCTTGGTTCTGCTCTGTTTGGCTTGACATCATCCAGCCAACACATATAGCCATGCAGCCAGGAAAAACATGCACAGTAAATGCTGTCTTTACACGGTAGTTAAAGGGTGCAAAAGGGAAATGTTTCAGAAAGGAAACTGAGGGGAAAAGAGCTGAGAACGCAGGCCTACAAAGGCAGAACGACTCAACAAGAAACAAGTATTTTAAATGAGTCAATGTCAAATGCATATTACATGAAGGAGAAATAGAAGCTGTGGGAATCTTAAGCAGGGAAGATTTCAGACCGCAGGGTTAAGTTTTAAATGCCAGACAACATGGCTGCAGCCTATCTAAATAACTTATTTGATAAAGAGATGGCTTAACTGCAGCATCATTTCCCAGTACTTCGCTGATAAACAACAGGAACTCAGATGCAGAGAAAAACAGGTCAGAACAGTCAGGCCAACAAGGACATAATTTACCCAAAGCCACAGCTTTCAATATTTACTGAGATATCTCTCCCATGACTTCTGCTCCTGGAGTCCATGCTTCTACTTGCATGTCCACAAACACCAGCTTGCCAAGCATCTGCAGCTATACTGATCTGAACTACATTCCCTGCTTGACTTTTTCTCCCCCTGCTGAACTTCAAGTCAAATATAACTAGCTCTGATAGTCAGCAGCATCAGCTTCCAAATGCATCATCAGGTCTCAGTTCTTTGACCTCCTTGTCCTTCTGTGAGTATCATGAACATGTCCCTCCTAATATTTTCACCAAAGCTATATGTCAGCAGATTCTTTCCCAGGTTTCACTCTCTAAAACACAGATTCTTCTAGATTGCTAAAACTGCCATCCAGGCTCGTAACACCATGCATCTCAATTATGGCAATGTTCTCCCTCAGCCTGGACAAATGTAATCTGTCATCGTTGCTATCCATTCAAAATGTTGCTGTGAAATTCATTTATTCATTTTCTGAGCCCATCATCTGTCTGTGCCATTCTTACCCGTGCCTCCATCCATTGGATGAGTTTTCCCTGCCTCATCAGTTAGAGCTATTTACTTTGATTTCCAAGAAATTTCAAAGTCTAACTCATCACCCTTCAGCTCTCCCCAAGCATTTTCAGTCTGTATCCAAGAGCTCATTATGCTTGCCCTCTATGTCTGACTAGGAAAATGTGAGGATCTTCGTTGTTTCTGTGCCTTATTTCTCTATAAACATCCCTGGAGCATGAGACAAATGAAAATATTACGTTCATTGCCGGATTAGTAGCACAGAGTTGCTAAATACAAAATTCTGTAATAGTAAAGCAGGGTAAATAATTTACAGCATGGAATTTATTTATTGTATTTAACTTAATTTTCTGTTTACAAAACGGTGAATTTGGTATTCAGATGCACCCACCAAATAATCTTTGCAAATTATTCTTGCCATACTGCTTAAAAACAAGCAAATTTAAAAACTAATGTATTTAGATCACATGATAAATTTCTGTAGCCTAGTTACACAAGGGCTAGGTACAAATTGTGCTGATTAAGTATCTAAAATTCACTACCTGACAGTAACTTCTAAAGTAATAACTATTGTGGTGGTGATAACTCCTAGCAATAAAATTTGCTTCCAGATTATCACCTAAAACAAATGAAAAAGATATAAACACACAAGCTATTTTCATTTTAAAATGCAAATGTTTTCTCTCAAAAGGATTGCTATTTTATTTTAAGCCAGATTCTCTAGTGAAAAAAGAAAGTGTTCATTGCCTGAGTTTTTTCCTTCTGTAGTGCTAAACTGAGTCATTTTCACTTAACCCCTGAGAAATATTTTAGACTTCTGGTTAAATAAAAAACAAACAAACATTTGGAGGGGAGAAAAAAGGTACATACAGCTCCAAAATAGCCAAAGTGCACACTGCCTTGCTTATGAGTGAGCGGTGGTGGGGATCAAGGGACACAAAGGCAGGGTTCAGGGACAAAAGGAGTAGGGAGATAAGGAAAATCCAGGATGAAATTATCTGAGAGGGAACTGCCTATATTATGGCAGCAACAGCGGAGAAAGGGTGTGAGAGCTGTAAGCCATTCTTCCACAGAAAAAGGGGTTTTATTCATACCTTTGCTCACAGAATTATGTGGGAGTCTCGACATGGAAGTGCTTATTCCATTTTAAAAATGCATAAATCTCATCTTACCTATCTCAAAAGCTATGACCTTATTTCACTGGTCAGGACGGTCTTTTCATAAGGTACCATCTTTCTTGCCACTGTAGCCCAAAGCTAGGTGAAAGGCAGAAAGCCACGGTCTAAATGATATCATATTCATGACCTGTGCATAAATATTCCTTCTTAATGTTCTCACAGGACTCAACCAACCCTCTTTACAGTCAGATCATAGAGTTTTGCATACTTTATATCCTATTCCCATGCAACCATAATTTTAAACAAAGGATACTCTGAATGCTTCAAACCAGCTGAAATTAATCATCTGGGAACCCAGTGAGTACACAGCATGTGAAGCAGGGTCACTAGGTATCCCTCCTGACTCTGGGTTAGAAGTTCCTCAAGTGCTGTTCTTGAAGCTGGGTCATAATCCAGTGTAGCAACGTTAGACTAACACAAACTGAGATCACACTCACCATCTTTTCTGATAGTATCACCGTAACAATTTTCAAATGAGGACTGGTACCTTCCACTGCATTAGTGTCCCAAGATGGACTTTGGCTTCTGAACATTAGTGAAACAAACCCCTAAACCAGGAGCCCAAAATTTCTTTACTGTGTGCTTGTTTACTCTGGTAAACTGCCCCACCAACCTTTAGCTACACCATTTTCAGTTCTGTGTCACATGCTATTATCATGTGGTACATGATTATTATTTAGGTGGGTAGTAATTATTTTTCAATTCCCTTTAAAGGGCATTAAAGGCTAGAAATGAAAGGAGCAGGACACGTGTGAGACCTTTTTCTTAACAGCCTGTTAATAAATACTATGTAAATAGTTTGAAAACGGTTAGTTTGCAAACCTCAGACATATAATAAAGTCAATATATAATTTTACAACCACATCTCTTTTCTCTTGCACATTAACATATAAAAAGAAAATTGCTCTATTTCTTCTATCAAAATTAAAGGCATTCCATATACAAAACAGTCTGTAGGTTTCACAAGATAATTACACTGCTAACACCTTCAGTGAATTTATTAAATTTTACCTCTCCTGTTTTTCTCTTAAATATATACTGGACACCAAATCCATTTAAGAGAAGTGAAAATTAGTTCTCTAATGGGACCAACATAAGTGACATTTCCTTTGGAGCATGGCACACCAGTGCCATGTCACATTCATTACGTTTACTATGCGTAGACATCTGCTGTCTTCTTCCTGTTTTTCAGTGGAAGTTGAAGTTTCTTATAATAACTTTTCTTAGTGAATGCTCTGCTCCTTATGGAAAATTTTACTTCTTTAAAGGGAAAGATAAATGCCTAAACCATAAACCATTCAAGTTGAAAGTGAGTGCCTCCCAGGAGATGCAGCTTGGGTTAGGATTCATCACTGTGCACTTCTTCATCATTGGGATGCTGTGGTTGATGTGTCACCTAAAGGAAACCAGGCTATAATACAGGAGATGTGTATTTCTATAAGAAAATGGGAATATGATTCCCATGGGAGAACCATGATGGCAGTTTCATATTGAAGCACTCGAGTTTCAATGGTCNTGCCTCCCAGGAGATGCAGCTTGGGTTAGGATTCATCACTGTGCACTTCTTCATCATTGGGATGCTGTGGCTGATGTGTCACCTAAAGGAAACCAGGCTATAATACAGGAGATGTGTATTTCTATAAGAAAATGGGAATATGAGGCCTATATTCCCATGGGAGAACCATGATGGCAGTTTCATATTGAAGCACTCGAGTTTCAATGGTCATATTTCAGATCTGGGGGTTTTTTGTGCATAAAACAAAAATATTGCCTCTATATTTTTCTAAGGAAGGTCTGCAATTTAGGAAGAAAGCTACTGGGATTTTTTCTGCCTTCATTTCAGTTATCTTTTGCTAGGTTAGAACTTGAGCTATTACCTTGTAGATGTCAAGGAATCCACACTGGTGGTCAAAGCGCGTGTAGAGCTCATTGAGCATGCTGATGACCTGCATGGGCGTGCACTGAGCACAGATGGCAGTGAAGCCAACAATGTCTGAGAAGAGCATGGTGACATCATCAAACTTCCTGGCCTGAACCTGCTGTCCTTGCCACAGCTGCTGAGCCACCTCTTCAGGAAAAATAGAAATAAGGAGATCTACTGTCTTCTTTTTCTCCTCTTCCAGGGCTTGGTGTGTACATTCTAGCGTTGCCTTCAGCTTATCCATTCGTTTTTTCAAGCCATCCTGTGCCTTTGCTTGCTCCCCAACCAATATGACATCACGAGTAGCATCATGGATAGGTATGTCTGAAAGATGGAGGCCTCGGCCCATCAGCTCATCCAGCTTGTCCACACACGGGGAGCCCAGAAACAATATTGAGTTTGATTCTGGCACATGAATCATTTGTCCTTTAATTTCCATCACCTGTAAAATAAAAAAAAAAGGAGCTTAGACAAGGGGGAAAATCAGCTTATAGATATAGATCCTCATTCTGCTTTCTCTGTCTTTTCAGCTAAAGCACTTAACTGTAGCCTTTTCTACAGAAGTGTCTTGCATTCACCAGCTCAAGTAATGAGACTCAGAGTCTGCTCACCAAATTGAGTCAGAAAATAACCTAAACTGATGCAAAAGTATTCCCAAATCAGATGCTGGATTTTATTTGTACCCAATTAAAAAAGAAAGCAATAATATGTATTCTCAGAGCGTCATCTAAATAATGCTCCTGGAATGTACCTGGCCTTACAAGCAAATTTCAGAGTCGTTCTTTCTCTGTTACTTAACTATAAATTACAAAAAGCAAAAGAAGTAAAGAGAAATTGCAAATGTCTGAAAGCAGGTTAGTGAAATGAAGTGCCTTCTCTTCTTTTTCAGAAAAATACCTAATAAAAGTCAATTGTGCCCATTTCATAGAGGAATCAAATAAAAATAGATGTGAGAAACAGCTCTACAAAATAACAAATGGCATGGAAATATCATACTAGTCCTCCTGTTTCCTGTTTTCTTTCTCATACATGCAGCAGAGTTAAAGGCTGACTCTCAGTTAGAATCTGTTGATTTCTTGGGCCTAGAGATTAATCCAATTTGTATTTGTGGAACAGCAGAAGGTACAGTAGGGAAGGAGCATCAGGTGGTTCATCACACTGGTTTATGGCTTTGGCATTTGCCTGTTAAATGGCCAGACATTTTGAGTGCTGTCCAAGGGCTGATGTCACTGAGGCTGTGGATTGTTACCTCTTGCTCCGTGATAGCAGTCAAGCACAAAACTACCAGACTGAAATGGACATTGAAAACTAAATTAAATCAGACAAACTGTATCTCTTTGTAAATACAGCTTGCCATAGCCTCTGTCATGAAAAACAGCCCCATTATTATTTCCATTCCTGGTCTGCACAAAGACGAGGGCAATACTGTTCTAGGTGATCTAAAATACCCACAGACCTTACCCTGAGGATCTCATAGTCAATACAGGCACAACACACAAACCTTGTGCATCTAAGCAATGTTAGGCACCATAATGCCTTGTACCTGTGTTTTCCATTCCACACAATCTCTTGAAATGAAAAGGCTTCCTCCTTTCTTTCATCATGTAGGCATTCGCTTGCTGTCACAAGATTCATTTATCATTTAATCCTCCTTCCCCCCCTTAATCCTACCAAGCAAAACAGAAAAACCTCCATCAGGGAACCCAGAGGTGTCTGTAATAATGATGTGATTTAATCATCCAGTGGCCTGAAAGCTCCTGCTGAGGTGACAGGTTGTACTACATGGTACTTCCATGTTTGGGGGAGATTTTAGGAAGCTCCTCTATCAGTGTTATTTACATCAGGTAATACACTTTCATTGCAGACTCTATGGCAACATGGGAATTGAGCCTATCCTGCCCCTATTACCCTCTACCTTCTCTGCTAAGCAACCTAACATGCAGCTTCTGATGTCAGCCAGGGAACTCAGCAAGTTAAAATAAATGCAAGTCATTAAAATTGTCAAATTTTCTAATTTATGTTTCTGCACACCTACTAATATTTACATTTCTAAGCTTTGCTTCCTGAGCTTCACTCTGGGACATTCATCTCTGTGAGAAAGCTAGTCAGCTACCTTCATGAGCTGATTTAATGCTCCATGGCTAAGTGTTCTTTTTCTACTTTTGAAACATGGCTCCCTGGGAAATAGGATGCTTTCTTCATGCATGCAGCCTCATGCTTTCAGAAGGGCACATGCAAAATTGTTTTAACTCCAAAGTAAAAGTTGCCAAATATGAAATACATGATACAGCATTTCTAAATTCTCCTCCTCTTTCGTTCCCCTGTGCCATAGAGCTTTCTGTTTGTAGAATTTCACTCTTGTGCAAAATAAAAGTCTCACGTATTATCACTCGTCTCTTCCATCTCCAGGTGAAAACAGGGTGTTTCCAGCACAGGAGGAGAGAGTGTGACCACAGACCCATCAGGCCCTGGCTGAGCCAGCCTGGCCTGGGGTGGAGCTGCTTGTCAGCAACACAAGGCACCTGGCTTGGAGTTGTGTTTCTCCTGTTAACCTGCTGTGAGACTAGAAGAAAATCAATACATCCCCCTGTGCTCCCACTTCACCTCTGTCAATTTGAGGTGTTAAACTCTTTGATGTGATCTCTGTCTATGTTAATATATTGTGCCAACCTTCCCCAGGTGGACTTTTCTCAGGAAACTGAGTAAATAATGCACTAAACAGGCACTCCGGAGTCCCCTGCTCTGCTTCTGGGTAACCCCAGGCAAATTATCAACCCTGACTTCTTATCTGGCCTGTTAGTGCAGCAGGAACAATGCTATTGACCACCCTGTAACACACTTTGAGACTGATGTGTGAAAAGCAATAAAAGACTGACAATCCTGTAAAATGCCTAACTAATAATAACCAAGTGAGCTGACCCCCTGCTTCAACAAGGTTGAGTCTTTCCAGAGCATTTTTAGAAACTTTTGCAAAATTATTCTCCCTACACAACTGATTAGCTTCCCAAGAGTGTCAAAGGTTCAGTGATATTTCAGCTTTATCCCCTGAATATTATTATCACTTGTTCAGCTTAACAGGAATTGTTGATGTTTCCTATCACTTCTTTCACGTTACATTAGTGATTCTGTCATCCTGATCTCACTTGATGACTGATGGATGTTTTAGAAAATGGCCTGCCAGTCTCTGCCAAATCAGGGAAAAGGACAACAGACAAAAAACTGCCCCAGATTTCCTGGGGAGAAACACTCAGGTGTTGTAAAGAACAACAGTAGAGAAGAGATAAGACTGCATCATTCTGCTCAGTTTTTGCAAAGCCCGTTCCTTTCCAAAGATGTTTTAGAATTGATTCAGACACTTTCTAGCAGAATTTTGCCTGCAACTGAGATCCAGCATGACCTCCATCCCTCTTCTTTGATTTCTCTTGCTTCTTATAATCTTACCTTAAAATATAGCTGATATTATAGGATATCAGGTTTGCCTGAAGCTTGCCATGTTAAGTCACACTTCTGGGCACCTTCCCAAAGCTGGACAGCTTTACCCTTGGACCATAAGCCTACAGGCAATCAGGATGGCATCATCCTTACAGGAAAGATTTCTTGTAATCAGGGAAAGATTGAAACATTTCTGTCATGAGTTGTATTTTATTATTGCCACATTTCATCACTTTCCTCTCTCTTTAATTATATTCTCACTGAATAAAATGAGAATAATTCTACCATTTTCAGAGGACATTCTCCTGATTTACAGTGGTATAAAAGAACATTTTGAAAAGAGCAATTATACATCATATTTTAGATTCATATGTTGCTGTGAAATGACAGCACAGCCCAAGTAGCTCCAGGATGAAAAACAAAACAACTATCGCTAAATTTTACTTCCACCACAAACCCACTGCAAAGACAGGGAGCAAACGGTTCCTGATCCTAAGGAACTCTTTCAGCCTCTCTCCCCAAAGACCCAGCTTGGGAACACTGAAAGGTTCTAAAGCTGCTTTTTGAGAACACAGAGAGTCTCCTGCTGAGCAGTGCACTCCCAGCTACTCCATTAGGTACACAGTACTCAACCCTCTGCACACCCTCTGCATACTCTGGATGCAAGCCACCCTAAGACCAAAAAGCTTATGAATCAAATGCCAAATCCACTGCCTAATCTTTAAGGAAAAGCACAGGGAAAAGCTTCACTGGTCGTACTGATGGAGGATATTACTCCATACAAAGATGTGTGTTTTGGAATAGTGACTGAAAGAAGGTGTATACATCTCCTCATAAAGACTATGGATATACAGAATGGTATCCTTGAGAAGTAACTGGGGGGTTAAAAACTATTTTCTTTCTATTTGGCCAGACCTTTTCTGCAGCCTCTGCAATCCACAAATTTCAATAGAGCTGCTTCTTTGATTTTGATCAGTGCATAAATCCTCCCAAACTGTGATTATAGTCGGGTTTTTTTTAGTTTTATTTATTTGGATTAGGTTAGAAACTTACAGTGCTAGGCCACACTTTCATATGCATGCTTGATCTCATACAATGAACAAATTCAGTAAGAGAAAACAAAGCTGCTTCCTTATCAGGCTCATAGTTATTAAGAGGATGGAAAGACTGGGGCAAAATCAGCTTGAACCTGAACACCATCACCATCATCACTTCAAGGTACAAAGAGTACAGGGTGACTTTCAGAAAGGAGGTCCAGCTGCTAACCTAAATTTTAAAACAACTGGACTTCTCTGAATGTCCTATGGGATACATGGCAGTGTCTAAGGAACATTTACAGCAAGTTATTTCATCATATTTGAGGGGGTTTTGCAAACACTAAACAAGGCAACAGTACACTTGCAGAAAGAAATGTAATGACTTTCTTGCTACGTTTCTAGACACATCTAAAAGGGCTGAAAGTATGACAGACAACACTGGGATTAAAAAAATACTCTTAAATTGGAAAAATGGGCTAAGTCTGGAATTCAAAACAAGATCAATAAACATGTTTAGACAGAAATAATCAAATGCAAAAAGTACAGCCTGGCTAACTGTTCCTAAGAAGATGGCCCAGAGTGCACAGAGTGGAACAAATAAATGTTCCAATGCACATGTCATGCTGGCAATTTAGAAAGCAAACACTATACAGGACTATGTAAACAAAAATACAGCTTGCAAAACACTGGAAGTAATCCTCATGCTGTGACCACCCATTTTCAGACCCCAGCAGGGCAAATCTGTTCCTTTTTAGGTATAACAAAGAGGTGGATGGATTTCAGAGTCTGGTGAAAAACAATGAAAGCAATGAAAGGTCTAAAAAATACGACTTACCAAAAAATTTGAAAACATTTGATGGTTTACCCCAAAGAACAAAAATCTAAGGGTGGGCCTATGAAACTCTTCAAAATTACTTAGTGCCAATGCAAAGAGGTCAAACTCTTCTACAAATCCAGTGGCAAAGGCTTTGCAGGAAAGGCCCTGGTGATCCTGGTGGACACCAAACTCAACATTATCCAGCAATAAGCACTTGCATCAAAGGCTAGAAGTACTCTGGGCCCTGTTAGGAAGAGTCTTGCAGCTAGTGGAGGGAAGTGACCCTTTCCCTCTTCTCAGAACTGGTGAGGCCATACCTAGAGCACCATGTCCAGTTCTGGGATCCACAGTACAGGAGACAAAAGGACATGCTGGAGAGCATCCAGCAAAGATCAACAAAAACTATAGGAACCTGGGACATCTTCCTTATGAAGAAAGGCTGAGAGAGCTGGGACTGTTTAACCTTGAGATGAGAAGGCTCAGGATGATCTCATCCATGTACACAAGTATCTGAAGAGATCAGGGATGACAGAGCAAGACTCTTTCCAGTGGTTCCCTGAGACAGGACCAGAGGCCATAGACATAAACTAGCCAAAGGAGGCTCCTCTGAACATCAGAGAACACCTTTTTTTTCTATAGGGTGACCTATACAATCTACAGAGATTGTGGAGTTTCCATCCTTGGAGATGCTCAAACGCCACATGGATATGGTCCTGGGAAACTGACTCTAGGTGACTCTGCTTGAGCAGAAGGTTGAATCAGAGGACCTCCAGAGGTTCCTTCTAACCTCAGTCTATGAAATGAACAAAGCATTAAAAGGCGCAAATGGGAAAAAAATAGTTTAATATGGGATATTCTTGTATTCATAGGGCGAGTGAGAATGGAAACATCATTGGTGAGGAGTTGGATTATGGTGAGGAGCTGGAGATCTTAGTGGAGATTTGTGAGACCTGTCAAAGGTGATCAGTCTATCTGGAAAGCAGAGGAATGAACCAGTGACTTAACAGAAATCTAGGTGGAAACAGGAAGAAGATAAATAGTAGGGTATCATTTTGCCTTCAAACAAAACTACACAAGTTATTTCTGAAATAATTAATGTAGTGACAGTGTGGAATTCATTGTTTCAATAAGTTTATGACTCTTTCTGCAGGCAACCACAGAAACAGGTGCTTCTGGAATTAAAGTTGTGTGATCTACGTGAGACATCTAAGTCATGGTCAAATGAGTTGTGCCCCACATGTAGAAATACAGTTCTCTATTGTGAAGGGAGCACAAGGCTTGGACAAAACGTGCCTGTACTGGTCAGTTAAGTCTACCTCCTATCAGAATAAACTTAATTCCTATGAGTAATGTACTGCTGTGCACTGAAAGGTACCTAAATGCCAGCATGTTAAGTACATTAAGGGAAATATGAGTTCTCTATTGGTCTAACAGATTTCTATTTTAAATGCTTCAAACCTCAATTCAATAAAACGAAGACTTGGTATGCCTGTAAAATGACTGCTGCTCTGTGGCTGGCTGACCACCAAGTAGGCAGAGCACGACCCTGATCCTTAAGACAGAAAAAGGAGCAGCTATTAAAACCTATCCAATACTCATGCTCTGCTTGAAGAGTGGGGTAAGTCAGAGCCACAGCCAGCAGAACTAGCTGAGGAGAAAGATTCAAGAAAATAAGAAAAAGACATATTCTAATGAAACTCCGATTTGTTATTTTATCTGTAGACAAAAATAACAAAATACCACCTTCCATTACACCCATGTGTTGTTGGGAAAAAAAACCTAAGAGAAATACATATCATCTCCACAGAAATGAAAAATAACTTTCCAATTGATGCCTGATACAATTGAATAAACTAGACAAGGCTTGCTCAGCACAACTCAGGATGTGCTTGGGTTCTTGTGAAAATGTAACTCTCAGCATTTGCTTACAAGTTTGTGTTTCCAGCTCACTGCATTGTCAAAAGAATATTCTTCCACACAGCAGCAAAGTGACTGTGAAAAATTTATCGTTATTTATAGCAAACTTTGGAGTGTTTCATAACGTTCAACAGTCTTCAGACCAAAGTGACCAAATGTAACTTTTTCTGTATGTCATAGATACCTCACAAACACAGACTGGCAGCAAAAACATTGTACCTTTAGGAAATCCAAAATTTTGGTGGGAATACATTTGTTTTCTGTAATGTAAAAGAGAGAGAAAGTGGTAATGAGAGAAACATTATTATCTTTCAGTTGTAAACTTGAACCTCTAAAATAATTTCTTGGTATCAAAAAAGTGTGGCAGATCAAAAGCAAACAAATTAGGGTTAGATAGGATCTGCTCCACAAGAAGCATATATATGCATGACATATCAAAAGCAAGGAGCCACATGTTAGGGCATGTGAAAGGGGGAAAGGGGAAGGGGTAAAGGAGATGACTCTATCCTTGACACATTAGCCTGCCAAACCAACTAGATAAACAAAAGGCAACAGTGGATTCCACCTGAAAAAGGTCACGATGATTTACAGTTTATCTTTTCTTGCTTCAAGACACAGAAATTGCTTTTAAGAAGGTACTCCTGACTGCTACTTGGATAAGCTGAAGATAAATCTAGCCCTTCTGTGGAATAAAAGTAATGAGAAAAGGATTCCTTCAAAGGAACATCTGTCTTCACAAGACAGCAAAGAGTCAGAATTCAACCCAGCGTGCTCCGTGGTCAGCTTCCCTTGCAGATGCTCTCAAGCAGAGCAGTGGGTGAACTCAATAGGACTGACAGGCAGAACATGGCATGGGCAACACCAGACTGTTGCTATAACAAGAAGAAATGCACTGGTGTTTCAAGAGAATTTCAAAATCCGTTTGAACATCAACACACCGAGAACAGATTGAATTTTTCTCCATGAATAAATATCTTCATATACGTAAACATGACCTGTGTGAGTCCCAAAGGCACCATTGGCTTGACAGTCCCTGTCCAGTCTCCCAGAACACCCCTGGCCAGCCCAGGGCCTCGATCCCACATCAGCCCCTTGGGCTGTCAGTCCTGCCTTAGCAGTGCTCTCTTGGCCACCAGCCCATCCAGGGGCCTAAGGCCCAGCCCAGTGTCCATCCTTCCTCAGCCCCAGCTCCAAGGAGGTGCCAGTGCTGGTGCTGGGCTGCTCCCACATTCCCAGTCTGGGTGCCTGGGACAGGTCCTGTTTGCCAGGTGCTGCCCCTCCACCCTGCAGACTCCCAGAGCTCCTGGCACTCAGGGTCCTGGCCCCTGCAGTACCCTGACAGCACAGAAAACACTTTACCTAAAACCCCTGTCATCCATGAGCATCTGGACAATGGTCTTGGCCATATGGTTTAGTTTTAGGTAGTCCTGTGAGAAGCGGGGAGGACTTGGTGAACCTTATGGGTCCCTTTCAACTCAAGATATTCTATGACTTTGTGGTTTTCATTTTACTGCAAAATCTATTTCATCCCCTAAGATTGCTTGCAGCTTGCACATACCTTGCCTAGCATGCTAGAGTTTTATGTTTCAACAATACCTGTCTCTACTACTTTATTAATAGCCAGGATACCCTGGGCAGGTATTCAGCTGCCCATCTTACTCCAACAACACAGAGTTACAAATGTGCAGTATCAGTGTGAAAAAAGACTGCTTTGGTCAGGAGCAGAGGAGTTGAAGCAATTTTCAGAGACGTGCTCATTTGTTTAGAATCACAGAATTACAGAATGGCTTAGACTGGAAGGAGCAGTAAAGATCATCAAGTTCCAACCTCCCCCACCACAGGCAGGGACATCCTCCCCTAGACCATCTTATTGAGGGCTCCATCTGGCCTGGCCTTGGAGAATTCCAGGGATGGGGCATCCACAGTCATCCTGGGCAATAAGCTCAAGATCTGTGAACTGTGAAAGTGATGGTAGCAATAAACATGCTCCAAGCCACACACTTGCATTAACTTTGCATTTCAACCAAAACAAAATGCATTTTTGTACTTACTATCCCACCACAGCTTAATTACAACAGATCAATCAAGGTATAAGGTAAATTTCCCATATTTAATATTCTCTCTCTATTAAAGAAACATGAAAGAGATTGTATTTCCAATTAATGTTTGTTAACCATCTGGTTAAAAAAAAAAGCTACATATATTTATACAATCAAATCTCTATCTCCCGCCTGTGAAAACCTTCAAAACTGACAAATACTATGTGCCAGCTTGTTAAAGACAGATATTTTTTATTTATTTCTGTCAATGAAAACCAAGCAAGATTATGGAGGAATGTGTCAGTACACTGCAGGAAGTGGAGATGTTGCCATTTTCCAGAGTGTTGTTACTTTTTGGGTTAGTTCTTACTGTCTTCAGCCCAAGATTTGTGCAGGTGCATGAATCAGTCTTTCACCTAATCCTTCTACTAGTAATGTTCACCTCCTAACCAAAGCTTCTCCTTTGTGATCTGTCCCAGCTGCCTGAGATGACGTACTAGCAGAAAGTACCCTTACTTGTGTGGTATTTCTTGCTAAGTACTTTTCTTTCTCAGATTCAGGCTCACTTTTTTCTATGTAGAAATTGTTTTTCAGCAAAAAGGAGTGAAATGGTTAAATAAGTGCATATGTTTATTCATGAAAACAGTAGGCAAGGAGCAGCAGAAGCAGCTTTCCCCTTTGATCCATGAGAACAGATATATATATAGCAACCATTAGGAGATATGACATTTCACCACCAACCTAGGTATCTTAAAAATTCCTGTGATTAAAAGATCTCTTAGCCCATGCACTAGCTAGCTTTCAGAATTTTTCACCTTTAGTACTTACAGAATCTGACTCTTTCCCTAATTCATCTTAAGAATATAAATCTGCTCAAAATTCCTGTCAGCACCACACCGAGGAAACTGATGAAAATTGGAGTCCTCTGTTGGTATTTTTTACTTTGCTTTGATTTTTATGACTCCATATATCAAGTACTTTTGCAGCTTTGATAAAAGACTCTATTATTAGAATTTGATTTTGGGATTAATCAATTCTTGTCTCTTGGTGCAGTATAAATTTTCAGAACATGAGGAGAAGAAATTTCTTCTTTTCCCAGTCCAATCATTTTTAAGTTAGATATAATAAGAAAGACCCATTCTACCTCTCACTGAAGTCATTGCAAATATATCAAGTTGATTTTAGTGAGAACTGCACCAGGCCATTAAAATTATGTTTTCTCTATATTTCTTAAAAAGTTTGAATTTCTTTTGGTGTGTTCAACATAATCCACCACATCATTAGGAGACCTTTCATCCATAACCTGCTGTAAGTAACATATTTGAGAGGTACCAGTAAAAGACAGTCTTCATATGGAGTCTCTTACATTCTGTGTTAATGAATTTGGGAAGAATGCATTGGCCTGGTTTAGAAGTCTCAGGTTAAGGGTCCCTTGTCATTTTCCACGAAGTACTTATTTTACAACCCATCAAGAAATGAAAAGCAAATGAAAACATTTAAATGCCTTTAACTTAACTATAAGTAGAACATAGTGTGAGGGGGAACAGTCAGATGTAGCGAATATTCACATTTCTGTGCACATTAAAGTATCTGTTTAGCTTCCATTTTATTAACTGCACCTGACTGATTTTTCCTTGATATGGTAATAAAGAACATGGAAAAAAAATGTTGAAGATGATATTTTAAAACCAAAATATGGTCAGTCTCTATTGCCTTGACTTTTCGAGCACAAACTGAAGAAAGCAGTTAAGCAAGCTGTTTCAATGGCACAGGCTGACAAGAAATAAGATGTTCCCAGGGTCTTAGCTACTCCCCACTGCTGCAGCCAAAAAAAGCCTGGAGGGAGCGTGGTGGGATGGGGCAAGTATGAATGTGGATGGAAAGGGAGACCCAGCCTTTACAGAGAAGAAGGACAACAGAAGTGATCAGTCCAAAAATATTGAGAACTGCTGCCTCACAAAGCTCCTCACTCAGCTTGCATATTCCTGTCCTTGGATACCTCAGGGGAGCTTTGCACAGCTTCTCAGGACTGTCTGTGGGTAGGCAGACCACAAGCCAGCCAGCCCCAGGAATCACAGGACTGCCCTAGCAGTGCTCTGCCTCAGCTGAAGCACCCTGCCGAGGAGCAGAAAATATTTGCTCAGGCACAGCACGATGCTAACACAGCCACCTTGCTTTTGGAACACAGCCAGCTGATGCAGGACAGGCTGAGAGGATGAGTGGAGCTAATGAAAAGCTGTCTGTACACACATCCACAGCATCAACTCTAAGCAATTGGTTATCAATTCATAACCAATGCAAACACTGACCTGCAGCCAATTTGGAGATGTGAACTCCCTGAAGAGCAGAGCATTTGATGAGCCTTCCCATTTTCAACCTTCTGACTCCTACAATTCTTTTCAGTATTAAAGCCTTTAAGCCTAAAATCTGTATTTCAAAAGTCAGCTTTAAGATCTAGACGCCTTTCAAAATTTCACACTTCAGATATTTACTCCCTTTGGAAGAGTCAGAAGGAGGAGAAGAGGCAGGGAATTCAAGAGTGGTTAAGCCCAGGAGGAAGCAGCAGGGAAGGTTTTAAAATTTGGTTATACTCAGTATCCTACTTTGACTTGATTAGTAATAAATTAGTTTCCCCAAGTCAAGTCTGTTTTGGCCATGGGAGTAAGTGGTGAGTGATGTCTCCTTGTCTTTATCTTGACCCACAACTTTCTCTCCCCTGTGCATCTGAGGAGGGAGCCCTGCCTAAAGTTTCCCATGAAAATGGTCCCATGAGAAGAGCCAAAAAGAAAACATTCTCTTNGTATCCTACTTTGACTTGATTAGTAATAAATTAGTTTCCCCAAGTCAAGTCTGTTTTGGCCATGGGAGTAAGTGGTGAGTGATGTCTCCTTGTCTTTATCTTGACCCACAACTTTCTCTCCCCTGTGCATCTGAGGAGGGAGCCCTGCCTAAAGTTTCCCATGAAAATGGTCCCATGAGAAGAGCCAAAAAGAAAACATTCTCTTTTTGAAAATCAGTCTACCTTATTTTCTTCAGGTTTAACCTGCAAATGTGCAGCCTTTTTGGCTAGAACTGTGGGCTAACTTTTACTGAGAATCTGTAATACATCTGTTTTCAGTAGCTGTTCTGCATTTTCATTTATTTGGGTTTACATGGCCTGTCATTGACTCATGTACTTCATTTACACACACAGGCTCTCATAAATGGTCTCTTCCTTCAGCACAAGTCAGGATCTACTTGGATTCAACAAGCAGTAAGAACCAGTGTAGTCACACACATATGTTAAAGTTATTCTGCATTGATACCAGATATTGCTGGAATGCTGTAATATCCTATAACAGGTAGATTTTTCCTACACATTTACACTGGAAATCCTCTAGTCTCTGAACATTAGCAGTTTATGTTTCGTAGTACTCAAATTAACACAAACACAAAATCAAGAAATCTTTCCCTAGTTTTTAAATATAACTTGCAATATTTGACTAGACATGGTGTCCTCCAGAATGCTTAATTTTTGTAATTGCATTATTTTTCATAATATTTTAATAAAGTATTAAGACTATAGAGAACAATTAAAGGAATATGAAATGTTATTGCATTATCAGCCTGATGATTCTATGAAATAAAACACTGGTTGATGTACTGAGAATACAGAATATTGGACTTCTCAAGTGTGATCATATGATTTATTTATAAAGTTAAAATAAGCTAAACTACTTCTCTCACTCTATTATTGCACAATATTCAATTATTATTATTATTATNAAAATTATCAGTCCCTAATCACACTGCAAGAGTCTTTTGATTTAAATCAATGGCATTATTCACAGATCAGTTGAGTTCTTAAAAATAAGAAACTATTCTTATATCTGTTAAGGAAATGAGAGAAAATGATGGTGATTACTCAGCTTCAGGTAAGAAGAAATGACACAGAAAAGTAGACCGATGATCGCCTATTTCTCAATTTGTTAAAACACAAATTTTCCCACAAGATAATATGAGATGTTTTCTTTAAACAAATTTTCCAATTGCTTTCAAAATGCATGGCTTTCCAGAAGGGATGGTCCTGAGCTATAGCAATGAAAGGTCATTTGGTTCATACTCTGAGGTCATTTGGAATTAATGGGGAGGCTGTTTTTGAGACAGCACACTCTGGGACACAGGGTCACAAATAAGTGGAAAATCCCTCATTTCTCAAAGGATCAAAACACGTTCACCTTTCATTGCAGTGCATAACACATTCTAGGTCATATCAACCAATACATACAAGCATATGTTGCATCAGTGGAAATAAATGGGAAGTCTGGCACAAACAGCTCTCTGATGACATTTGTGATTTGTCAGCCATACCTAAACAGTGTAACTAGCCATTTTCCTCAATTTCTTCCCATACATGTTTGTGAAAGGAAATAACATCCTTTGCTCAACAGGCAAAAAAATAAGAAATTGTTTATCAAAAGTCATTATAATGTATTAGTGACTTGTGAAAAGATGGAAGAATTAAACTTCTTTCCTTCCTTTCTGCTTTGGTTGATGGCCTCTCAGTCAATTGAAAACACCACTGTATTTCATTCACAATAACCCAACTGAAGTATGCTAAATGATCACAGATTACCAAGGCATTTCAGCTGCTTTTAAGCCCCCAGAGTAAAAATCCTGACATAGTTAAATAAATGGATAAACAGCCAACTCAGCTATGTAGAGATCTCCACTGCAGCTTTTTCCTATGCTGTGAAATTATCTACTATTTGAACATGGATGACCATACATAGAAAAACATTCTCTGTTGATTGCAAAGGTTCACAACATCTTAATTCTCATATTTAACAAAAGCAGTTAATGACTGAAGTCAGGAGAAAAATGAAATCCAAGCTCATTCTGTAAAAGCTTTCCAGAGATCAGCTTCCATATGCTGATCTCTTTGCTCACTTCAAATCACCAGATGCCTAAATTCTGCAAAGATCAATCAAATCTCAGATTTTCATGTGTGTACATCAACAACATTAGGAAAACTGTCTTGGATTCACACAAGAAAAATGTACAACAACATTGCTGTCTCACAGTGCCTTAACATTTAGTCTCTTATATCAGGACATTCTCAGAACTTAAAATTTCTGATTTTGTATTAAAATCAGATCACACAAGAAATTAAAATATTTGGAGAAGTGAGATTGTTCTAAATATTTTAGTTTGTAACAAAATAAATCTTCCAGAAATAACCCTAACAGTGAAATTAATCAGTGAAACAACCTGCAAATTATTTCTTCTGGAGTGAGACTTCAAACTGGCAATATATCTGAGAATTATATTTTTAACAGCACTGTTTTTCATAGTCAGTGACAGTTTTATATTCAAAGCTGTTGTAGCCACACAGTTCCAGCAATGCTGACTTTAGCAAGCTCTTCAGTGACCTCAAAAATAGTTCCACCCTAAGGTAAGACTGGGAGATGCTTTCTTAATAGCTACAGAAGACACTGACAGTAGCTGGTCAAAAAAACCCTAGCAAAATACCTTTTTGTGTCAGAAAATGATAATTCAAGGAAAGAGACGTATTTCACAGGTATACATTACTTAAGCCAAAGGATAAAATAAAGTATGTATCTATGTGGACTCAAATTCAAAACTCTTCAATCCTACAATGAGTAAATAAAGTGATAAAATATAAAAGTTACAATTTTATTGAAAAAGGCACTTTCAATTAAAAAAAGCAGTAAGGTTGCATAACTTGAAGGAATATCTCTTGCTAGAAACAGATTAAGAAAATTATATTTTCAAATTTATCAATACTATAAGATTGAAGTTAGGTTCAGGTTATAAATATTTTAATTATATTTCACTTAGTGATATTTGCAACAAGAAAAATCTCTGTCCTGATGCAACCCAGCAGATGTATAAAAATCCATTTCAGATGAGTTCTGGGCATACCTTTCCAATGAATATTCTTTACCAAACCTAGCTGGCATTCTGCTAATAGAGACTGATCCTTTTGCTTAGGCTATATAATGCCAAAGTGATTTCTCCCTCTTTGTCTTCATTGTGACTTCTGCACACCTCCCCAGGTAATATCAGACCACATTTTCCTTAGACCAGCTGTGTTTTCTACATGCTGTGTTTTCTCACGCTGATGCTGCTGTGCTATCACTCTCATTAAACAACCAATTCCATGAACAGCCTGTATTTGGCAAACAGTATCAGCTTCACACATTTACTGATTAGCCAGGCTCAATTCCTTACACAGAAGTAATGATTTACCTACGCTTATTCATACATCAACCTTGAAATAGAATGTGTTCTTTTCAAAAGGAGGTTAATAATGTACTTTTTACTGGCACTGTGATAACAGTACAATTACAGCACTAGATTTGCTGTGTTAGTCTAATCTATGGTCCTTTTATTCTCCTGCCCTCTGCCTGCTGTTTGCCAACACCAGACAGTCCAGACTGAATCACCAGGGCTGCTGATGTGCTTTGTGCTCAGGAGACATGTTTGCTTTTATGGGGGTTTTTTGAAGTGGTTTGGGGGGGTTGTTTGGTTCTGCTGTGGTGTTTGGGGCTTTTTTTTCCCTGAGAGCTATCTTAAAGAAGTTTAAGCAGCTGTTGCTTGAGATGAGGAGGAAGAGATTAGGATTCCAAACTGACCTGGCTAAAAAGATAAATACCCCCACATGGAATGCTAATGACAAAGTCCCCCTGGAAGCTCAGAGTCAGCAAAAGCAGAACTTCTCTCCCATTTAAGCAGCTTTGCTGTGAGAAGTTCTAGGCTTTGTTTCAACACAGCTAATTTCTGGTATTCTGTAATCTTTTTTTTTTTTAGTCAGCCACTAATTCCTTTCTTATAAAAACAGACGGAAAACTCTTTGATGGGATGACTGTCATTAGTCTTTGTTCTACAGTGGGAGTAAGAATTTTTAATTCCTCCAGAGAATCTGGTTTCATCTCTTTGGTTGCTGAATTTTCCAGGTGATCTGAAGCCAATTTTCAAGGATCTTGTCTCTCATCATACTTACTGGTAATCAACAACAATCTGCTATTTGTATCATCTGGCAAAAACATCTTTAATCTGGAAAGGGAGCTTGTTTTTCTAACATAGTTCAGACATCATACTTGTCTCTAGCCGACTTTGATTCTTATTCTCCTTCTTCCATATCATCCAAAACAGATAGCACTTAAATCTAGCAAAATAAGACTAAGTAAGAGTACAAAGCTATTTACATTAAATGTTAATCTCTTAATATCTGATTTTAACACAGAGATTTTTTTCCCTCTTCTTTATTTCATCTCCTTAGTAAATCCTGGCTTTTGTCATAAACTTTGGCTAGTGATTTCAGGAAGCATCATATTCTCATTTTCAGTAGTATAAATGTCAAATAATTCCCACAGCAGTAATACAGCCTATTCCAAATGTGCAGCAATATAATAAAGCAGTACTTGATTTACAGCTGCTTCCACAAATTGACAGTTTACTGGCATCAAACTTGATGCTTTTTCATTTCTTCATGCAAAAGCCAAAACTAACAGCTTTTTTTCATAGGTTTCAACTTGATTTTCCTTAGTCATTCTTATTGCTAAGTAGTCTAATAAATATACATATATTTGAGAACTCTGACATTTTACAAGTTTCTGCTACTTTCTAATTCCAACCACAGAACATAAAAATGTTGTTTAATTGTGTGGACCAGAAACTAAAACACACAAGATCTGTTGAATCTATTCTATGTCTAGCCAGAGATTCTGTTTTGATTTACTCTAAATAAGTCTCCTCTGTCTCTAAAAGAATACAAGCTTCTAAAAGAAAGGTGGGTATGTGTACTAGGAAAAAAAAAAAAAATAACAAACCACAAACAAACAAATGAACAAAGCGAGGAAATTATCAAAATTTTCAAAAGCACCTGCTTCTGCCAAACGAGATTAGAATTTTTACGAGAAATAAAATTAGGGGATGAAAAATATCTTTCAAATACTTCACATTCAGCACCCACCATCACACCTGCATGTCTTAGTTCTCATATCCACTTTAACACTGCCAAACACAACTGTGACGCAACATTACCCACAGCGTTGTGTCCCTTTAGTGGATTCAGGCTGCATCAAAGCTATAGCTTTTTTATGAAGGATCAGATTGTGATGTTTTGTTACATTATTACAGAAAATTACTCTGGATGTCTATTTCATGCTTATATTCTTCGTAGTGTCTCATTCAACTAGTTGAATGTTCATAATAAGGTGTATGAAAGCAAACAGTAGAAATGAAGTTCGCTTCATCCTTCCTCTTCCTCCTCCTCCACCCATTCATAAGGGGTGCAAAGGCAGCCTTATTAATTTACAAAAAAGAACAAAAAACTTAGCACAACAGATCACTATAGTAAATAGATTGAGAGTGAATATTTTTGTGTTTCAGATTCTATAAACTGCAATGTAGTTTGGGGTCAGTAACATAAATTTTCAGCAGGTATGAGCGTTTGTTTCATTCTGTTTTGCATGGAAGATTCTAGGCTCTACAAAGCAAAGACATATATTGTCTTTAAAAGAAATCAAAGTAAAAAATGATTCAATACAACAGAAGTTTCATCCTCACACAGCTAGGAATCATTCCTTTCAATCTTGAATGATTCAAGACTATATTTAATTTGTTTTCCTTATCTTGAAGTATAATTCCTCCTTTTCTGGAACCTATGCAACATCAAGTGTAAACAGATACACTACTAAAATGTAGTTTCTGACGCACATGTACAACCACATAACAAATCTAAACTTGGCTTGATCGTCTTTTCTTGCCATGTCTTTGCGTATCTTTCTAAAGCAGCCTCAGTAATTACTGACATCACGTGGAACAATTATGGACATTGAATCAAAACAAAAGGCAGCAGATTGCAATAATTTTAGATGCTAATGAACCTAACATTAGATTATCAGAAGCCTAATGAGAACCAAGGTGGTTTGAAATGGCATGCTCGAATCAGAATTTAATTTTGTATTCCTTTTGTAAAGATGAGTAATTTAAACTTCCTGAATGTGTTATAATCTCTAAATGACATGGTGTAATGGCTCTTGCCTTGCAAACAGCATATCAGACAGGACATACATACTAATTTATGTTGCATGAACACTTTTAACACATAAGCAGGTGGAAAATAGATAGTTAAAATATTTATCTACATATATATAAATCTGCCAAAATATAAAGGAGGTTCCAAACACATAAATCAATGACCCCTTTAGCTGTTTTGTATATCAGAACTTAAAAGAACAAAATTATCTTTTTTCCCTCTTTTATTGCTTGAACATATTCCAGATTTCTAAGCACAGTCTAAGAATGGTCCCTGCTGGTTTGGAAAAACTGCAGCAAAAATAAATATGTCAAAGGCCATATAAAAATCCATGCCAAAGAAGTCTTGGCTCTAAACTGTAATAACTGAGATTGCCTGAGAGCTCCCAGATTATCAAAGCAACTACTCAAAACTGTTTTTCCACTAAGTTAAACAATATAATGATCCTTCTAATATTTTCTATTAAGGCTCGCCCATCTGTCTGGAAAAGACCCTCTCTTTCCCTGTTTTCTTATAGCTATGTTAGAGAGCATTTTTTTACCTCAACTATAACTTTTTCAAGCTAAAATCCATTCTCAATGAAGCTATGAGTATGTGAATTTTGTCAGATTTTGTTTGTTTTGTTTTTTGATATCTTCATAGTCTTCTCTTTCAATAACTGTGAATTGACTAACATTCAAATTATGTGTTTTCTGATATTCTATCTATAGCACCTTGTGGGTGCTATAAATAATAAGCAGCACCTTGTGCACTTCCTACTTTAGGATCCAACTCTTCAAACAGTAAAAATTCTGCCAGCAACTTCTAGGACAGTTGAACAACAAAAAATGAGCAATGGATACATGTCACTTTGTTGCTATTTCTAAATCTCAGGATAAAAGATTAAAAGCCCCAGCCAAATAAAAACTCTTATTTTGCAAGATACTGTACATTTCATATCAGTTAGACCCTATGATATATTCCATCTGTTTCCATACTGAAGAAGAAATCAATACTGGGAAAGTCTTATCAATAGCACCAATTATATAGTACATTGCCTCACTAACAAGAGGCATGAATCCAACTGAGATAAACCCTCCTCTCACTTATACTGATTTCTATAAAAATAAGCCCATTGAGTCAATGCACTTAGACCAGATTTATACCACTGTGACTGAAAGCAGAACTCTTTGCTGTCTTGGATGAGTGAAAGAGGATTTGGCAGGAAAAAAGAAACAATCATGAAGCACATTCCAACTCTCTTCTTACTGAAGAAGTCTCCCTGACTTAATAGAAACAGGATCAAGCCAGCATTCAAGCTTGATCAAACTGCTCTTTTTTTTAATCTAGCAATTATTGTCATGTTGCTGAGGAAAAAAACAGCTATTAAAAGATTATAAATGTTCAAAGGATAATTATAAAATACAATCTCTGGAGCCATAGAAAAGAACTAGTTATATTTATTTAAACTAAGTCTCTCAAAAAAATTACTATGGAAGAAAAAGGACTGCTAAAAGAAAAAAAAACTTTTTCCCTTGGATGCTAATATTGTTGTTATTTTTCCTCTTGGCCAAATTCTACAGGTAAATTTGTACTTAGCAGATATAATAAAGCAAAAATAAGAAATTATATCATTACTGTTAGCCAACCATGTCCAATTTCACACTAGTTGTCACCCAGCAGCAAGTGTCTGCCTCTTAAATCAAAGAAATGAAGTTAATTTGTGCTACCCTCTAGCATGCCTTTGTGTCATAGGACAGTGCTGAAGCCACCTACTCCATTAGTCAAGAGGTTCGAAAATCCAGAGACTGTGGCACTTGTAGTTCAGACTGAACAGCCAAATTAAGGAGCCAAAATGCATGGCAACATGGAGAATGCCTTCCAGTGGCCTGCCATTTGCAGACCAGCGTGCATAGAGAGACCTACATTAAAGTGTACATTCTGATTTTATGGTAAACTCCCTCAGTTGTTTTGTTGTTACTGATTTACAGAACTGAACCAGAAGGCTGTTTTTCATCAACATACGCTTTCACACCTTTCTTCAGAATGTGCAGCTTGAGGAGTGAGCTACACAAAGTCATTATCTCTGTTGTCTCAATTATTACTGCTGGCTAGCCAGAAGGAACCAAGAGCCAGCTCCAAAAAAAGGATTTAGACAACTTAAGCAGCCCTGCAGCAGCCTTTTAACACAAGTCCTAAACAGTGCAAGGTCTCACACAGCAGTCTGGGACATGTGGGAGCATCTCCCTGCTGACCCTAAACAAAATGTGGGGGCCTGCACCCACGCCCAGAGGTGCCCCAGCGGGGTCTGCAGCAGCCTGGCTCCTGCTTGATTCTCTTCCCAGATCAGGCCTGTGATTTTAGTCCTCTCCAGCAGCCAAGAGCAGGTCAGGGCTGGCAGAGCCCACTTTGCTATCTCCTGGCAGGTGCTGCCAGCCCACTCCCATGAGAGACTTGCTGGCACTGTTCCTGCTCTGGTGCAAGCTGAGGAAACCTTCCGTGGGCATAGGATACAAGACAACAGAGGGAGATTTGGGCCATGGCATGGGCTAGGCAACGATATTCTGTTTCTGCATTCACTAATGAACCAGTTACCATGATCCTGGGTGTGAGGTAAACAAAACAAACTAAATAAATGTGCCTCTTCTCAGTTGACACATCTAATTCTTTATATTTAGTCGTCTGTAACAATTCCCAAGCCTGTCACTATTTTCCTCCTTTTGAGTCCCACCTAATTTAAAAATGAATTTCCTCAGAGCTAATCAGGACAATTCATCAAACTGGACAGCTAAAAGGAAAATTAAAAACCTTGGGTAACTGTGCTTTTATGGTACATTTAACAAATGTATTCCAGTTTTCTCCTCCAGAAGAAATCTGATATTTCCATGGAAAACAATAACCTCTGCTACTCATATCAAGCCTAAATGGCTTTGTAATGGCATTATTGCAAAAATATATTTTTTTAAATGTCACCATCATCAGGATTTGCTCTGAAAGTGAAGTATGCTGCAAATAAGTGTCTCATTCCAGTTGCTCTTCACAGAAAATGAAACATACCAGGCGGACAGTTTCCAAACATGCAGCAGTATTTGATTCTGTCATTAACAACAAAGATTGATTAGGAATTTAAGCTTATCATTTGCTACTCATAACAAAAATTGTATTAACTTTTCTGCAGGAAATAATTTAAGCGTGTTCTGATCTGTCCACTTGAGGAAAGAGTCAATACACTTCCTTTCTGTACCAAACACATCTTTTGATGAAGAAATAGTATTATTTGTGGTCAAATCCTTGAAATCTGGTATATTTGTGGCAATTAATCTCTTTTCAGAGAACCATTTCAAGCATATTCCAACCTTCAAGAATGCACTTAAATCCCTAAATCTAACTGGTCTACTGATGGGTAGCAGTACTTGATCAATGAAGTACTAAAATCAATGACAAATCCCTGCTAACTACTCAATGAAATGCATGGTGAACCGTCATCATCACGAGGTGTTATTTTATGATACAATCATGTGTCTTACCATTTTTCAGTGGAGCATCACTGCTGTTGGCATGACTAATTGTATGAATTTGGGGGTTATACACAAATAACCATTTCTACATCTAATAAGCATGGTGCAACAAAGCAGAAAATCTGGGTATTAAATTTACTGGCTGACACATTTGCATTAATAGCATTTGACGTGTTCTGTAGTATTGCTCTTGACTTCCTGCTACTGCTCCAAAAAAGCACAGGTCTCCCACACTTCCACCAGCCCTAGGGGACCTTCTCATGTGCTGTAGGGCATCTCAGTCACGCCAAATTAATTCAGAGTAGAAAACTGAATTGAGCCCCAGGTGTCTGTTTTCCTGTGCACTGCTCGCGGAGATGTGTGTACCTCAAGAAGATAACTGAAAAGCCTGTTCTGCAGACAGACAGACAGACAGTTAGTCTAGAACAGTAAAAGAAGAGTGGTAAATCTGAGATTTAAGATTTTTCCCATTTGCAGATACTCCAATGAGTTGTTTTCAGGATTCAAAACTATCTACTCAAAGGTTTTCTTTAAAGATGAGGGTTCATTTGAACTAACTAGCTGCAACTTTCAAATTCACCTTGGAGGCTGCACAGAAAAGAATGAATAGTTTATGTAGGTCATAGCACAATAATTATAATTGAAACACTTAATTGTTTCAGTAAAATTGTACATTCAGATGCTACTTACCTGTTAAAGTGTTTTAATTTGGATCAAGATTCCACTTCAGAAGCAAAGCCTGGCAGAGCAGGCTTAGAGAGCAGACTACTCTCTAAGAGTTTCCCTTCTGAGCTCCACATTCCAAAGGACATCCAGCCCACAGGACCAGATGAGAGCCCATCCACAGTCAAACTCACAGAAACACAAATAATGTCAGTGCTGAGTACTCAACAGTTGCTCTTTTGTCCTCCAGGTCTGTTCCTAGAGCTCAACAATGCTTGCTAGTGGAGATACAGCCAGCTCTTGTGACTGCCTAATTCTAATTCAATGTTTATACAAACAAAAATATTCATGAATAATTTTGGGAGCTAATTTCATGTAGGCTAATCTGTCTAACATGCCCTTTCTGACATGCAGTTTAGGCCTCCTGCATTATGCCAGCTCAAATTTATGCCAACTTGCTAGCATATGTATCTAAAGCAAAACTTGGAAACCAGCTATGAAATTGTCATGACCCCAATTCCTCCTTGCCTAGAAACTCAAGCATCATGTTGCAAATAGCAAATGAATGCAGCACACTCCTGTCAGACTGAATGCCACTTTACCCAGGTTTAAATGCCCACGAAGCTGAGATCTGCCATAGCAGAGGATCGGGCCCTGAGTCATTTCTGTTTCTCAAATAACCACACTGCCAGTTGCCACTAGCAGGTGCTGCTTATCTATAACAAATACCTAACTGCTTCAGAAAACATTACATTTCTGTGATCACAGATTTCTATTTGTTTTACAACGTAAGACTACACACAGGATTTTCAAAATCATCCAGTGTTCTGGAGTCATAATAAGTATCAGTTTGGTCTTTTTTCTAAACAGCTACTGAAAATGCTGTTGCATTGCCATTGCACTGAAGGTCTGGTCTTACCTCAAGCATCAATTTGTCACACCACGTCATGTAGTTGCAAATAATAAACTCAGTTGGTATTATGGCCCCAAAGCCAGCTAGCTCTGCAATTCCTGAATTACAATAAAATCCATTATAAAACTGATATTCAATATTTAATATGTCAACCCTTTAGCAAGGCATTAAGTTGAGACACAGCAGAGTATTTTTCCAGCCCACATATAGGTATATTCTTCAGTAATCATAAGCTATCTAAGTTTTAAAAAAGTTATTTATAGAACAGAACTTATAGAACTTATAACATCATCAGTCTCATATGCTTTTTTGGCATGGTTATGAAGTCTCAGAGTTAAACCAAGATAGTGTCACCATGCACTTCACTAAAGCAGAGTGAATATAAAATGCTCATGGCATTTTGAGTACACATTTCTATCCCTTTCATTAGTTGGCTTCAGTCATTACAGATCTGCCACTTGATTTTGCCCAGTTCCCTGTGGGACACAATCCCATCACATAGTGAATTTTCCTAAATGTACGAATTGCCATTTTTGAAGCAGTGGAGTTTCTTGAGCACATGCTGCACATCAGTTCCACCTGCTGCAGCCCTACAGGACACCCAAGCAAGCTTAGACATGATAAGACTTCTTGCCACCATCATGCCAACAGCAAGGTAAGTCCAGATGGTAGGAACCTTTCCAAATCACTCAGGTGAGTTTCTTTATCCTCTCATACTTCTATTTGTGGAAGGAGCAATGAATTCACAGTTCTACCACACCAACACATGATGTAAAACATATAAAACTCTTCACTAGGGAGACTAAGGACAGTTTCATGGAGGTAAGATGATGTCTTATCTTTTTTTTTTCATACATAGGATGCGAAGAAGCTCTGATTAAAGAGAAATAATCTGACAAAGATGTCAGAAGAGCTGGTACTGGAAAAAAATGGGTGTAATCACCACACAGTCACAGCCATCAGCCTGGGAAGGTACTGAGTAAGGGGGTCTGTGAGCTCTTAAGACACCAAT
This sequence comes from Polioptila caerulea, assembly GCA_013397295.1. Taxonomy (NCBI): domain Eukaryota; kingdom Metazoa; phylum Chordata; class Aves; order Passeriformes; family Certhiidae; genus Polioptila; species Polioptila caerulea. The sequence continues at coordinate 56,567 of VYXF01007459.1, forward strand.
GCTCAGCTGAGTTCAAGAAGACATTGCATTGTTTTCTTCCTGTTTCCCTGGCAGCTCAGTCAGCTAAAAAGCTTCATATTTGACCATGTGAACTGTAGGCGAGCAGAACATTTGCTCAGTCCTAACCAGTTCTTTCATTATGAAATTACTGAAATAGAACTTTTTCACACCTTGATAGAATGCAAATAGGACGATTTTTCTGAAGTATTTCATCCCAAAGCATGGAATCCTATTGAAAGGAACACTCAGCAAAAGGTGAGAGCATGTACAACACTTAAAAAGCTTGTGGCACAGTTTTTCATAAGAAGATAGAAAGAAAATATATCTGTTGGACAGGATAGTAGTCTGTCATTTCAGAAGCAGGGTGAGGGAAGGAAAGGAGAACACAGAGTGACCAGTTTTTCAGAGGACGTACATTACGATTATGATATTTAAAGGAATTGCTTTTGGTTTTTCCTCAATTATCTAAAAAAAGCCACCAAAAAACTCCACAGCAATATTGGGATGGCAAAACTCAAGAGTTAACAACTATAAAGTCAGCAGCCAGAAAGGCTGGAGGGGATCTGTAATATAGACATTAGAGGTACTGAGCTTTTAAGTTTAATGATCCTGTCATAATGAATGAGAAAGGCGACATTCAATGAAAGAAGAAAGAGAGTTAAAAGCAGGATAGGTAACATTCTTTTTAATTAACACTGAAAAATAACCTTGTTCAACTATCGGAAAGATTCATCCGAGCAAAGGATTTTATAATCGTTAGAAAACATTTAGTCCTTTATATGGATAATAAAACACTCCAAGTTAATCCATAAAAGACTGCCTTCACACCTCACACTAGACAGAAAGTCAGAAAAAATTGCCCACCAAGTAAGTTAGTGTGCATTTCTCCTTTTAACTGCCTCCAGTTATATTCTGCTAGTCACTGAGAGAGACAACATCCTGGATTAAATCAGCCAGTCATACAGCACAGACAAATGATTCAGAAATACACATCTTGCTGTTCTTCAGACCATTATATTCTCCTGAAAAATGGTAATGCAAGCTGAAAATACAAATGCCTGGTAATCTTTATGTCTCAGTAACTCAAGACATCTTCAGGCATCTTCCTGGTGGAAGAGATTTAAGGTAGCTTTGGAGTTAACCTCATTGGAAGGGGAGGAATCCCAGGAACCTCAGAGTGGTTCAGGACTGCCAGGAATCTTGATGTCAAGACTACAGAGACTTGTGTGATAGCTGCATGATTCAAAGGGGCACAAAGGATCCACCTCAAACTAGGCACCCCATAACATTACTTAGCATCAGACAACAGACTTACTGCCTCTGGATCTTGGCTATTTCCTAAAATCCACAATCACAGAGGAAAAGAGCAATACAGATGGAGTCATCACCTTTGGCCTCTGTTTATTTTCCTCCTTTTCTCCTCAGTATCATCTTCTAACCCATGTTTCCTATCCCAGGCAGACACAAAGCTCAGAAGCACTGACAAAGCCACAACTGGCTCAGGTATTTTCAGAGAATTAAGGCATCTCAGTGAATACATTACATATACATGACACATGCATTCCTATGATGTTTCGTTGTTGCTGGGGGTTATTTTGGGAGGTAAAAGATGGGGATGGAGGGTTGAGTGAAGAATTTTTACTGTAAATGTTCACAGGTAATCAAGCTGCCAACACGTAATGACCTGGGTCCTTACACTGTGGGGGAAGTCTTTTTCTGGTTAACCTAACAAGCAGATGGCAAAGGCCATCATCTATTTCATTAATTACACCTGTAATGAACTGTTGATGTCATAAGCTAAAACAAACTAATCATTTAAAATGTATTACATTTCACATGCTGAGAAAGGAAAGAAACAGTGACTAAAAGCTGCTCTGTCTGCATCATAAGCAATATTAAAAGCTTGTTTTGCTACTAAAGGTGACAAACATTTCCCATTAACAGATCTCATTTTCCATTGCTCATAAATTTGTCATATTTGAACCAGTCAGGCTGAAGTTTTCTATTTCCAGTATTTCCCTCAGGTTGTCATGACATTAGAGAATTTGCATCAAAATGGTTTGGGCCATTAAAAAAAAAACACCAAACAAACAGGAAGTCTCCACTGTTAAAGCAAATAAATCCTAATATAGTAGGAAATAACAGCCCTTACATTGGTGATTTCCAGTACTTGTGTGCATAAGAGCATGCATTTGAATTTGCCATCTGTATCAATGGCATGTGGTTATGCCATTCTGTCAACTTATCCAAATTAAGAGTTGCAGAGACCCTTTAAAAACATGTTTATCAGACAGCTGACAGCACATTTAATCAGATATATGGCCTGTGTTGCTATTGTCTGGACAGACAATTCCAGACCCCAGATACTATGTGCACTGCGGGGTGAAAACACAGGAACTGAGTGTGAAGAGATGGCTTAGCATATACTACAATTACCTACCTTTCTGGAACAGAAACAAACAACAACAAACAAACAAACAACAAAGAAAAAAGTTGTATTTAAACAGAATCTGTTTTATCAGAATATTTATAAGATAAAATAAATAAGATAGATTACATTGCTGTAGATTGAGACACAGAAAGAGAGCTAGATGTATATGTAGATAAGATAAAATCTACCTTTTTCCAAGAATGTAGTTTCAGGCATAGTTCTCACTTTTTGGGAGCACAGTTTTCTTGTATTTGCTCAATAGCAAGTTACTGAGCCACTTTTCTTACAATGCAGAAATACTATTCATACTTTTGGTAGCTAACAATGCAAAGCTTTAGCTTTCAAATTTCTACCATATCACAAACTAAAAGTACTCAGACCTGAGAAATTTATTGCCAACCTTTATAAGCAAAAACCCCTAAGTCGTATTAGCAGTATAAAGTTAAAAACTGGGAACTGTTAAGCATATTACTGAAGATGCAGTAAAGACCTATGTGACTTTCAAGCTTTTAACTCCAATTTGCAAAGAAGTTGGGTTAATAGACTTTGTTTAGAGCAAAGATCCTGCAGAAAATACCAAATCAATGACAATCTTTCAAAATTTTGAAAACTCTCCAGTATTTCTGGAGAAGATTTTCCCAAGCTCAGTTCTGAATCATGGAAATAGTAAAAAATATCAGACTTCCACTGATTGCATAAATAAAGAAGATCTTGCCAGAATATTTTGCTTTAAAAATAACAAATGAAAATGAAAAATCTCAAATTGGGCTAAATACAGCAAAGGTGAACTTTTCCATGCAAGAAACCAAAGTACCCTGTAATAATTCCCAGGGAAATGTCATGTTTGTATGTAACAAGCTATAGGTAGACAAAACTGGCATGTTGCTGGAGGAATATTCACAAAATGCATACAAAGTCACAGAAACATTAGATTTGGAACCAAGTCAGGTTCCAATGGCTGCAGTAAAAGTACACCATGAAGAAAGCAGCTGTAATCTACTATAACCTGTGCTGCAGGGCATGCTTTATTTCACAATAATTCTTAAGTATCACACTCAGCAAAACCTGTCCAAGCTACTTTACATTTCCCAAAGAGCGTGCAGGTGAACTGTTAGTTGGCATAGTGCATGCCCTAGAAATAACACTGGTGCCCTTATGGAAACATTCTCACAAAGCTCATTCTTAACATCTTGCAGCTGATCCATGCACCTTTTTGCTGTGGCCGCTAAAGTAACATAAATATGCATGAGTGCAACACTCACAGACATGAAGCCATGTACTCAAATTGTAACAAAGCCTTTGAAGCACTTTAAAAGTCAAGAGCATGGCCATCTTCTGGAGGGTGCCCTTTGCATTAGAGTTGTCAGGAGTTGCAGGCAGACAGCAATTGTGAAAGTAATTTCTACAGAGGTTAAGAAATATGGGCAAAGCCACAGAGAGTGAACAAGAACTGAAAGTTCATGCACACTGCTATTTAATTAAGAACCTCTATGAATAGAAAATGTTACTGAAAATGCTCCATAGGGAAAAAAAAATACTGAAAAGGTTAATTTAGCTTTGTTATAAAAGCAGTGTGGATGGGTTGTCATGATGCCACCTTTTCTTCTGAAGGCAAAGAAGACAGAGGGCAATGCAAGGCACACAGAGAGGTATTTAGCTGTGTCACCATAGGAACCATTTTGCAGAAGTGTGTAGGAGCAAAAGAGCTTGAGTGATGGAAGCATTTAGTGGTGGGGAAAAAAACCAACCAACCAGTAGCAAAAACCTGAAATGTAAAATCAGCTACAATGTACTGTGGCTGGGAGACAGCTGAATCTGTGTGGCGCCTGAGTAAATCAAGATTAGAATAGAAGCCTGGTTCAACTCAACGCAAAGACACTGCAGATGCAGAGTGAAATATGCAGTAATCACAGAAGGGAATTTTAAAGCAATCCAGAGAACTATACAATAAGAAAAAATACATATCTTCAGTGGAAGTGGAAGCAAGCTGTGTTTCCTTGGAAACACCAAAACAAAAGTTATGTGACTTTCAGTCAGCAGTATTTCCTGAGACAGAATTAGGACCTCATTAAAAGTTTGATCTTAGTATTGCGTACATTTTCTGTAAACCAGAGTAATTGCTCTGAAATGAGTAGAATAATTCTGGCACAAAATCCAGACCTTGTTTTTCAAATATGAAATTAGTTTTATTCACAAAGATTTGTTTTCATTATTATTTGAAAATGGGTCTACTCCGATCCTTAAATTTTGTCAATAATTGTGACACAAATCCAATGTGGGATTTTCAGCACGCATTCACAGCACATCAAATATTTTTGGTTCTGAGCCACCCTGAATGTCATAGATGTAAAATGGCAGGGCAAAACGTTTAAGCTAATTCTTTTTAATAAAAAGCCCTGTGTATGGAATGTGGCTTTTGAAAAACACAGCAGCCAGAGAACCAACGTAATCGTCACATACTTAAAATAAAGCACCAAGAAATGCAAACTCATGCAGTGAGCATCAGCCTTCCATACATGCCACCTCAAACCTCAGAGCTTTCAACAGGCTTACTGGGTTGGGATAGAGAAATGTCATAAGCTAAACTATGATTAAGCTGAGGGGAGAAAGAACCCGACCATTCCCACTGGTCTCATATGTCACCTGGGAATCTTTCACACTAATGAAATCCTCCTCTGCCTGGGGCATGGTCACCTATACCGTGCACCTTGTAAGAAGCCAACAGGACTTAGATTACTGCACCTTAGGAGTACCTTCAACACTCTGCACAACAATAAACACATACAAGATAACAACAAATACATTTAAACACAAAGAGAGTAACTCCAACCATCAGGGGAGTAATGTATTGTAATGTATTGGGACATTCTTGCAAGTAGGAGAACTGGTGAAAAAAATAAAATATGAACAATTTAAAATGGAACTGGTTCATTTTATGAAAAATTGGAGCCTTTAGGGTCCTAAAAATATGCAGTTACTGGGATTATAATGCAAAACAGTCAACACAATAAAAATTTTGTTTAGCGAAGTCAGAAGAACTGAAAAAAAAAAACAAAAAGAATTGTTACAGAGGATGAAATGGAAAATGAAAATACCTAGAATATTGAAAAAGGAGTAAATTACAAATTGCTGTATTAGGAAGACTAGACAGAGATATTAAAATAGTTGAATATAGCTAAAACAATGAAGAAATTAGCTGAACACAGCTACAATCCTTTAGATCGTTTACTTACTCACCTAATAGCCGTGAGCAATTAATTTATTCTTTCCAAACTATGTCCTTGTTAATTACAGCTGAGACCAATGCCCATTTTACTAGACAGAGCTGATCTGAAACATAGCTAATGGGTCTAATGTGTCCCATCAGTCTCTAATTTGCTACAGAGTGACTCTAAACCAAAACTTTATATTTGAAAAGGAAGAATTATTTGTAAACTTTTAAAACACGTGTGTTTATTTATTTTTTTTTCTGAGAAAGAGAAATATAGTGACATTACCAAACATTAAATGCAATTTAAGTCATAAAGATTTCCATAGAAAGATTGCTGTGTGTTTTACCTCCTAGATGGGAGGGAAAACACTTACTACATTAACTGATATTATTAAAAACAAGGTAATATTCTCAAAATGTGAAGGGATAAGGAGGAAATCAAAGACTTTTTAAAAATGTTTTCAAGGCTGTATAGCCCCATAGAGGAGGGCATGAAGGAGTCATAACTAGTCTTTCAAAAACAGATGCAAATGCAGGTGCACGTGTGGTGAAATTAAATCAGAATAGGTGTGCTCAGCAGAGCAGCACCACTCTCATGGTCTTCCCCAGAGAGAGCCACCTCACTGAGCACCAGGAACACTGCTCCCTGACCCAGCAGCCCAGAAACAGCTTGTGTGCCTGTCATTTACAAATTTTGGGCGAGACTATAATTTATAAATTTTGTTGACATAAATTCTGAAGAACTAAGTCCATAAATTACAAATTCCTTGATTCTGGTAGAGATGTGGTTTTATCAGTTAAGTTTATTTTTTTAACATTTTAGTGTGCCTAGGAAACTAATTAATTAGACTGGTACTTTGTTGTGCTATATAACAGAGAAAAAAGATGATCCTGCCTCAAACAGTATAAAGTCCATATTAAGTTCAAGGGATTTTTTTCTCTGTCAGATATGAAGGTCAAACCATTATCTTAAATTCCATTTCTTCTTTTGTACTCTGTCTGAAATGGATCATGCTTTATGCAGTCATTAATTATCCTTCCTAAATATTCTTTATTTCATTAAAGCAATTAAAATTGAACAAAGAATTAAAGGACAGATTTTGGTTGCAGCACTGCATACTTATCCTGCTAATAGCTATGAAGCAGAATTTTTGTGTGTGCCTCTAAGACCCAACTTCACTGTGAAAACAACCTGAGGAGGAGTTCAGGGGGGCTACATCCCAGCATGTCTCTCTCCATAAATCTTGGAAGGAGTTAGAATTAGCTCAGATCCTTTGCATCCTCAGTGTAAACTGAAATTTAAACCATCTTAGCCCATAAACAGAAAGGTATTTCTGTTTCCTTGTCTCCTTCATCCCCATCAAAAGATGATATTCTAAGAAAATTCCGAGATCCAATCTAAACGTGGGTTATGGTAATAGTTTTATACTGAAGAAGTGGTAAATCTAAAAAGTAGTATATCTAGACAGTGGATTTCACAAGCTAACTTGTGAAAGGGGGGGAAAAAAAAAAAGTTGCACACACGTGCCACCCCACGTATTTAGTGCCTCATAGAGAACAAGAACACGGCATGGCACACTGACTGCTGCACTGACCAGGACTTCAGATGCTATTCTGGTTCTGAAGGGTTGCCCTTGCATACAAACCTCCAAATGCAAAACACAGAGGCTGTTTTTGCTTTGGTTTCAAAAGATAGTTAACACGACTTTTTAAAGGTTTTATTGAGTTTTTTATTGCCTTTTCTCCAGACAGATCCAGCTCTAAAGACTCTGAGGAACCTGCCACTGCTACCCTGACTGTCCAGAATGCATCCTGCATCGCCATGTCTTCCTTAGGTTGAAGCCCTTTTCTATTTGTTACTGCTTTACTCTCGTGCTTCCTAGCATTCCAGCATGGTCTTTCAACAGCTTTTTTACTGATACTCATTTGCCATTAAATCTTACCTGTTTAACAAACAAACAAACAAACAAACAAACAAACAAACAAACAAACAAACAAAACTTACTGGGTTTAATACAGTATCATTTTCTTAGATAGTCTTAAGGGCTTTTAATTGGAAGAGCTTTCTGCTGTCTGTACAGATGGATTCAGCTCAAGGTCTTTGTTGACTGCATCTGAGAACAAACTATAAATGGTTTGGACTGTGAAAATGATATTAGGACTGCTGGTTGGCCTTGTATCAACACATAGCATGCCTTATCATGTGATGTTGTATTTAGCCAACAGTTTCATACCAAAATAAAGAAAACATTTTGTTCTTATTGGATATTTGAAGTGGCCAAACACATCAACTTTCTCAAATCCCAGTATCATATTTATTACTACAGCTTATCTTCCCTGTGAAAGAGTCCATTAATAAACAAATAATATTTAGACAGTCACATCATAACTGAAAAAGCCCACAGAAAATGTCAAATGTTAGAACTACACTCTGGTCATCAAGTTATACGAGAAAAATTTAGACCTTTTAAAAAATATTTTCTCTGTTCCTCTCACCCTTCCTACTTCCAGTATTGATAACTTCTTTTAGTTAAAAAGACCACGAAACTTCTAAGTTACATGGTACAATGAGGTGGTTTGTGGCAGACCAGCCTCTTTATGGACACAAGGAACAGAAAAGAAAAATATTTCCCATTTAAAGAACTCACCACACCTGCTGCCTTGCAGAACAGGGAGCCTGGGTGCTGAGCTTCATGAGTGAGCCCAAAAGCATAGGGCTTTTGTCCCTCCAGTCCTGGAGCAGAAGATGGCAGGATTGCCAGAAGTATAAAAAGGATTCAGAACTTTCTTTCCATACAAACCTACTTGTTCATATCTTGGTTCAGATTTGAAGATAGAGTTGTAATAGCTCCACTCTATTTAGTCTTGTGCAGTGTCTAATATACACAGACTCTTAATGATTTACTCAGAATCCTGTACAGACTTTGAACACTTAATTTTACAAGAAAATCACACACTAAGTGGACTAAATATGATTGAAGAGATCTGTATTCTCAAAAATAAGAGAGAAGAAGATTTTTAAACTCTAATTAAAAGCTCTGTAGTAAAAGCATTAGGGGAATTTCCCAACCAGTAACAGTAGCATCCAAACAAACCAGGGATGCCAAATAAGTAATAAGGGCAATTCAAGGGCAATTCTGCCTCTCATAGGTACTTCCTCCAATGCCTACTGTTCTGAACAAAAATCTACATTACTGAGAGGTAATATTATCTTTCATCTAAGAAGACTTTTAATGCAATGCATATCAAATTGCTTTCCATGTGCTACATGAAAAGGGAATAAATAAGGTTTTATTTGGTAAGATGGATGGAAAAACTGTTTCATTTGACACTGGCAGGCAAACTCTTCAAAAGAAAATTTTTGCAAATGCCTGACAGGACACAGGTACACTACACACTTGTTGCAATGTGAAGTCCTAAAATCTGTGTTCACTTTTCATCTCTCAGTGTTTTTCTCGATATGCTTACATACAAGCATATGTAAATAATTATCTATATGGCCTCACTACTGTTTTTCCATCGACTACAAAAGGTGCACTATGTTACAATGTACACATTGTGATCAACTAAATCCCACGGTATAAACAAGGATTACACCCATCACGCTTTTCACAATGCAAACATGGATACATTCCTTTTTTAAAATAAAAAAAGATATAATTTTAAAATATTATATTATTAACAAATTCTTAAGTGAGAAAATTCTGAATTTTTAAATATAAACTGGTATAGCCAAAAGATGTGCTGGTGATTTTACTCATGCGTTCCTATTTACTTAGCAGAAATCTTTAAATAGAAAATGAAAACTCTTCAATGAGAAATAAAAAAGAAATTGAGCAAACTGGTACTCCTTAATGGAAGTACATTGGTGGATTGTCAACTGCATTAAATTGCATAAGTAAAAAGATATTTCTTCACCTCTTCTTTTCAGACTCCAGTGCCAAGCAGATAAGAAAGACTGCCATACAACTGTTCATTCTCTCTTAAACAAAATGCAAGGTAACAGAAAATCAGAATTTCTGAATTACAATTTGATTTTAGTTGTACAGCACAATGGTCTGTCATTCCAACAAAAGGGTACTTGAAGGAATATATTTTTGTCTGTTTTCACCTTAGCTAAAATCCTCCCTGCCTCTTTGATATTAATTTAGTGGAGATAGGACATTTCTTCCAATGAAGATCAGCACTTTCAAGCATTTGTGCACCAAGCTCTTGTGCAAGTGTAGTGTCAAGTGCAAGAGTCTCTGGCTGTCTCAGCTTGTTGTCTGTCTGTGTAGGAACTCGTTTGTTTCCTACAGCTTTTTAGCTTTCTCCAAATCTCTACATTTTGCAAAAAATATATCTGTAACAAACTTATTAACAGTAAATGGGTCCCAGTAACTAGGGCACTCAGGTAAACTTTCCAGATGTTTCTGACCCCAGTTTAAAACAAACCTTCCACTCCCACTCCTCTGGGAGAGGTTATTTTAAATCTAGATCACTTTCATGAACAAGAACAGGGAGTTATATTATTAGTTTCTTCTCACAGATCTGCAGCAGCAGATTAACAAATACCCTTTACTGATATATTTCTTCAAAGGGAATAAACCTACAAATTAAATTAATTTCTCAGTCTTAATTCTGCTAAGGGGAAGATGGATTTACTCATGGACTTTATAATCTGCTGTGGGATATCAGTCCTGTTCAGCAGAATGCCTTATTTCTGTTAATTTTCTCTAACTCAAGTGGGAAAGCACCGGCAGCCTTTAGATAGATGACTACATACAAATACAAATGCTTGAAGAATTACATAGGAAAAAATCTGTTAAGCTTAAACACCCAAGGCATTTTTTTTTGTGATTCACACATCACTTCTTTCAAAGAAGTAAGCCTCATGATTTTTAATCTATGGAGTGATCAAAAACTATCTCATTTTTTCTAATTCTACAACACATTATCAAACACTGATCATCTGTACAATTTTCACTTCAGCAGACACAATTCAGAAACACATGCTCTAAAACGTTAATAACTCTTCAGCCTGTTAGAGAATGGAATCTGTTTTTCCTTTGCTTGTAATCCCTCTGCTTCCCCAGTCATGTGCGAGAGCTCTGCTTGAACAGCCACCACCAACGCTGCCTGCATAATCCACTGGATGAAGCAATTAACAGAGAGGAGCTTAAGGCCATCTCTGATCTGGCAACTAGCTATTTCTGTCATAAATTTGAATACTGCATAGCTGGGAAGATTGCTACAAAAAAGTCTCCTTTTAGGAAAGGACCCTCAGTAGGAAAATACTCTTGCATCTGCTTGAAGTCTCCTGAGTATCAGCTTCTGTGAAGACTATCCAAGGGCATAAAAATTTGCAGTGGTATTTCAATTAATTCAGATGACCAACTGGCACAACTATTTTCAAATTCCAGGGTTGTCACAGCTAAAGCATTGAAGTTTATCACCAAGCAAGGACCTGGAAACCCTGAAGAGCCTCAGCTGTGCTTTGTTCAAGGAGAAGCATATTGCACATGTAAGCCTTGCCCACAGAGAGGGGAGGAGGATTCCCTCTGGTCCAAACTGTTCCTGAAACACAGATAAACTGAAGGGAATAACAAAGGGATTAGAAGATAGTCCAATGGAGAGGTACATATCCCAGAATACTTTTTCAAAAACATTTGGTCTCCACAGCAAATGAAGAGAGCCAGGGTCCTGATTTAGAGAGCTGGTCATGCAAAGTGGGAAGTATGAAAATGAGTAAAAGGGTCAGAGAAGAAGACAGATGTGCTCTTTGCTTTGCATATAGTCAGCTCATTGATACGGTTAGTTTGCAACATAATTTTAAAACACACTTATTCCTCATCATAGCTCTTTCTTTTCAGAGAAAGTAGTATTAGCTGTCTGCTAATACAGAATTTGACTGCTCTGACTCAGTGATGCTCACCTGCAACAAGACTGGGATGGACTGAATGGAACAAAAGGATATCTGTAACAATTTCAAAAAGCAACAGCACTTCTGTAGGACTCGGGCATGCAGTAGTGGTCCTCACTCAGCTGAGATACAGAAGTCTGAGGTCTGAAATGGAGCTTCCAGCTGAGAAAAAAGAGCTCACCCAGATCTACAACATCCCTTCCTCGATGGAATCAGCCTGGAGGCAGACACACTTCTTTAAGACCATTAGCGCTTAACAAGCCCCTCACACTTTGGGAGAAATCTGGACAACTTCCATGCCCAAGGACCCTCATGAGGTTGCTTTCCAGTTGACACTGATTAGGCTGTTGGCCCACTGTTGGGGAAAGCTGCAGCACTGCTCCAGTGCTGGGCAACAACCCCAGGCACCATACAGGCTCAAGCACCACGCCACGCTACCAGCCACGACTTGGCTCCTCATCCACTGGCCACATGGCACCAGTGTAGAGGTGGATGGAGCTCACCCACAAATTCCAGCAAAATACTACACAGTGTATTTTAGAGTTTTTTGAGTGCCCACCATGCTCCTGGCCAGCCCTGCCAAAGGCCAGCTCAATGTGCCACATCAATGGGCTAACATGTCCTGCAAAGTCTCACCCAACAGGACTGTTCCCAGAGACACACCTTCTTTGAGTTGAGACTCAATGCCCAAGAGCTTTGCTGATAGGATATTTCATAGAGAATATTTTCATCTGTGCCACAGAAGAGCCAACAGATGAAATTTTTCATTTCATCATCTCTAACACCTCTCTCAGGTGTTGCTTCCCTTAGCAGATTGCATGTTAATTCCTTGTATATTATGAATTTGCAAACATCTGCATGGAGGTACACTAAGATTCATTAACAAATCCAATAACAAATATTTCAATTAGAACATCTTAAAACAGTATCTTGGATCTGCCCTATTTTTTTGGATATTCCTTGGTCAAATTCTACTTGACTTCACAAATACATAACTTATATCCTTACCTAGTAATCACTCAGAGCAGCATTCAACAACTTCACTGTTAAGATCTCTTAGTGAAAGGAGCCTCGGATTTAGCCTACAAAAGCCATTAGTAGCTTAAAACAAATCCAGAAATAAACATTTGGGTGGGTGGTTAATCAGTTCTTTCACCTCATAATTTTGTAGAGCTGTACTCTGGCATAGGTGCAAAACAACATGTTAGTCACTTCTGATTATTAACTAGTGTTTTTTGGACATTTCCCATAATTAATGCTACAATCTCTACTTTTTACAGTGGCTATAGAAAGAAGTTTTAAAATGTCAATCAAATTAGCACAATCTAAACTATGAATCTTATACAACATTTTAAGCCACAATTTTTTGAATGGTAAATATTTTTTTAGGCAAAAAGGCTTTTTTGTTTTTAAAAAAGAAGATAATTATTTATGATTGCATCTCTCTTAAACTAAAAAAAATTTAGCCATACAGTATTGTCGACATTAACGGCTCCTATTTAGAAAGAGAAGTCTAATTCCCAGAACATGCCATATGGAATGCTTCTGTTATCAAAAGTTTCATACTCAAGGCACTTGCAGGATATATTTTCTGCACTTCATCCTCATCATCTGAAGTTTTGGGTTGGAAAGAGCCCTAAAGATTATCTAATTCCACCTTGCCTGCCATGGGCAGGGACACCTTCACTAGACCAGGTTGCTCAGAGCCACATTGAATGCTTGTAGGGATGGAGCACCCACAGCTTCCCTGGGAAACCTGTGCTACACCACCCTCACAGGACTGAACTTCTATTCTAAACCTATTCTCTTTCATTTGAAAGCCATTCCCTCTGGTCCCATCTCTACATGCCCTTGTAAAAAGTCCCTCTCCAGCTCTTTTGTTACTCCCTTTAGGTACTGGAAGGCTGATATAAGGTCTGCCCATAGCCTTCTCTGCTCCAGGCTGACCATTCCCAGCTCTCTCAATATCAACAGAGACTTTATTTTCTTCTCCTTAGTCAAAACAAATACCTTCTTCCAAAGTAATCCTGTTAAAACTGTCTCGATGATAACTAGTAAGGCAAATCAAGATGGAACACCTTACCCTGAGCAAAGGTACCAGGTTTTGTTCCCACAGTAGCAGCACAATACACTTAGTTTAGAATTGTGACTTGATTTCACTTATCAGTTAGGGGTCAGGAGGTACTGACCACAGCCACTGTTACTTCTCTTTGGTTTTATGCTGTCATTTTTATATCCTTTGTTTTTATGCACCTGCACACCCGAGTACACCAATACTCACAGAATGAATTGGTAACATTCTACTAAAAAAATGTGTAATTTCTGGACAGTGCAAACAGTGGGTTGCTGGGACAGTTCTTCAAGTCCTGCTAGTCCAGTGTGGCACCCTGGTGTGTTCAACACATTTAGTGAGCCCCAGTATAATTATACAACACCATGGGAAAAAAACAGAATAGGAGCAGTAAGTCAGTTATTTTTAAATACTGTTTATGTATTTGTTAGTGTTATTCCCATGTCCTTGGAATTCTCTGTGGAGTTCCCCATCAACCAAAATGGTTCTCAAAGCCTTTCAGGACCCTCTGATACTGCTGAACATAGCTAGGAAACCTCTCAGAGGTTTCTGCATTTTTGGCTGACAGAAAATATTCTCTGTTATTTTATGCTCCTATTCCCAGGAACAAATGCCAGAAACTGAACGTTCAAGACACAGAACAGAAGTTATCCAATAACTGAATTTGAAGTCTTCCTGAGCAAAGAGGAAATAGACTGAATCAGCAGTCCTCTGAGATGAGTGAGAAAATTTGATGCCCTTTTAATGATATGTTCCATGCTTCTTTCACATAAAAATCAAACAACACTGCTTGTCTGCACAGCACTCACATCACCACTGTAGACAATATTTTTATAGCAATTTTTTTCCTTTGAAATTAAAAACTAAATACAATTCAGTGAAGCTGAAAAATCAAAGTTCTTTCAATATGAAATATCTCCTTTAATACCTGCCAAGCACAGATATTTTTCCCCTTGGGTCTCAGAGGAGCTGGAATTAGCACAGCCTCATCCTTTCCTTCTTGGTAGTTCTCCTTTACTGGCAGGAACAGAACTCTGAGAATACAGGATTTCTTCATTACTTTTGCCTGACTTCTACCTGGTGCAATGTCCATGGAGGCAGAATGTACTTTCACAGGGGAGTCATCCAAAGTCTGCATGGCAAAGGACTCTAAGCCACAGCAAGCACAGCCAAAACAATTCTCAGGCTCTGTTAATCCATTCAAACATTACCTCTGCTGGGTGCCTTTAAGGTAACCAAGCAGAAAATACTAACAGTTTTATCAAAACAATTGTAACAATTCTTCTAAGTTAAACTTTTAAAATAGAATTAATTTAGCATTCACTGGAAAGTGTTACACTAATACAAGAAATCAGCCGGTTCTGTATTGTATGACATCAGTTCTAATATCATCCCTCTCTAAACAAGATTGTCCTGATAAGTAGAAGCTACTTGACAATCAAAATAATACAACACTCCTTCTGGAAGGGTTGGATCAAAAGGAGAATTTAGGCTGCAAAGACTCTTAGCATGAGTGGAAGGAGAGAACACAACTGCGTCTCCTGATCCAGAGCTCGTGCAGCCCATGTCTCACAATCACTGAGCTTCCCTGCTCAAACAGAGCCCAAACAGCACCATGTGCCAGGGTGCTGTCAGGGCCTACCCCCACCACACACACAACAAAAAAGAAGTCTGCCCTGTTTGACTTTCTTGCTCTAGCCATTGGGCATGACTTCACTTCTGGTTTGGGATAGGCATACCTGCCCTTCAACAGCCAGGAATGAGGACTTCGAAGTTATCTCAGTTTGCCCATTAAAACATCTGCTTAAGAAATTCATTTATTAATAGACTGCAATTCTGGGGTCATTCTTCAAACTCTTCCAAACACATCAAAGGCCAAATGCTTCTATGCTGTAAGCTTTTATTTTATCTTTGCCACTTGTCAATGTAAACAATCTTTTCTTTAAATACTTCAATATATTATTATCTGTACTGTCTCAAGCAGGATCCTTTTGACCTGAATTTTCATCAGAACAGACATTTTTAAAGCTTCCAATTCAACAATTGAGGAGGGAAGTACAAGACTGAAGTACTGAGACATGACATGATCAGATCCTACCAACTCCAGTGTTGACAGCAATCCACTAAAGTTACTCCACTGGAATATTCCTACAAAGATGCTGTCAGATAGAAAAAATAATAGCTGAAATTGCTTTTCCCTTCTAAGAAAGGGAAAAAAGGATTAAATGTCTAAAGTGTCAAAGAAAAAGAAAGGTAACGTGAAAATGAAAATTAAATATATTTTTATTCCTGTTACAGTTGCATAAATACTGCTCTTCCAGTGAGCCCACAGAAGAATGAGAATCGTTAAAGAAAAAAGCTGCTTTCCAGTGTGAACAAGAATTGACTTCTGTTCTTAGAAATAAAAGAAAGAAAAAGAGCAAACCCCAATATATATAAAAAATACAAGGCAGAAACTACATTGATGAAAATGGTGAAAACAGTATTTCAATATGTCTTCATCTAGGACCAAATTTTAAAATGTTTACATCTTTCTGAGGTGTTGAAGTACCAAATGTTTATTATTTGTTTTCAATCTGCAAAGACGAGAAATTTTATTCTTTTTTAAGAGGAAAATTATGTGTTAGGAATATCTTGCGTGCCTGTCCTGCATCTGTGGAAAAAGAACATTTAATTCTTTTCTCAGATAGTCAGTCTAAGTCCTCACTTATAAAAGCCAAAGGTTAGTGACAGGAACAAATAATATAAATATTATTTATGGTTTAAGTAATTTCACTCTTTTTAATCATGACAATATGAGGGGGGTACTATATGCTTTTTTAAAGTAAATGTATCTTAGATATTCTATCTGAAGAGAATGTGAATACACATGGTTATAAAAGGCATATTCAAAAAAATGAAGAATGAAACGAACTACAAAATTTGAGGAATCCTCAAAACAGCACATTAAAAATCTCTATTTTTTTTTTCTTTGTGATTGCTTAGCACAGGCAGAAGAACCTGGGCTCATCCCTGTGTTCCTTCTAAGCAGTACCTTTGTGTAACTTCTACATCTAATATATCACTTAGTGAAACAATTTCTACCTTAGCAGGCCCTAAAAACCCTCAAGTGGCAAAGGAATATTCCCAGAGTAGCAAATCCAGTTATCCAGCCACTGGGTCTGCCTGGCTGGGCTGTACACTTGAACTGTGACTCTGTCCTCAACATTGTGAAGAATTGCAAAGCAAAGGCTCATCTTTTTTGAGTGACAGAGTGACTCTGGCCTCCTCAACCATTTCATCATCACAAAACACATGCTGAAACAACGATCAGCACTGCTGACATGGGCCACCTGCCTGACTATGGGTGATCTGCTGTTACTGGCACTGTCAGTCTCTTGGAAGACCCTGGAGTAGAGCAGGGTGAATACCACATATCCTTGGCAAGAGTGAAAAGCAGCAAAACCTTACCTAGTCAAACTCATCTCCAGTACTGCTCAGAGATGGAAGGAACACTGCACCCAGCTACGTATTAGCAAATCAGCACCTGCTCTGAGTCCTGACTTTTGCAAATCACTATTATCTCACTCTTTCATACTACTGCTAATTATTCTGAATGCAAAATCAGTAAGTGTTGTCTCATAGTAGTATCCTCCTTTATTAGAGTTTTATGACCTACAAAATCTACAATGCCTGATTTAGCTACATTCCCAGAATATAAACAGCTCAAATGCAGGTACAAGTCTCAGGCAAAGTAATTTTCTGTTAACTGTCTATTCCATCTGGGTCCACAGCCCAGAAAAACATCAGCAAAGTTTTTGTTTCATAGAGAGTCTCAAAATTTCAGAGCTTTGCTTCTGCAGAAATAAAGCATGAAAAATTCACAACAAAATGCATGCCCAGTGAGCATGAATAAATTAACATATTTAGAGTCAAACCATGCTGCCAACTACAATTTCAATTCAAAAGAGTAGATATTTATGAGACATGATTGGAGAAAACAAGCTTAGTCGAAAACTGGTCCAAAATTACTAAGCTACACTCAAAACCAGACAGGAAGGGAATCCCATGGTCCCAGTTTGAAGTCTGAAGACAAAATTGAAGGTGGAGGGAGAAAGTGATAAGCTTCCTCTTTTGTGTGGGCTCTTTGGCCATGAAGGACAGTTCAGCAAGTGACCTGGGGTAACTCAGGCTTGCCTTGAGGCATGGAGCATGTTCCAGGAGTAGGGTTAGCAGGAGCTGTGGCAATTGCTGGGTAGAAGTGGCCTTACAACTGAAAGCTGACAGCACAAGTAGTGCCAGCACTTGCATTCACTGCCCCTCAGAGGAATAAACTCAATGTTGATGCTCAGAGGCACACCCAGGTGTTCTCACAGGCTCTGACTTCCCACCCATGCACTTCAGAGAGCTCCCACACAAAGCCCACTCAATCCACAGGGAGACACTCCAGCTGTTCCCCTTCCATCTAAGTCTATTCAGCCTCTGCAAAGAGACATCTCCATAAAACCTTAGCCTGACTTCATGCATTGTCAAGCCGGAGGTGCCAGGACAGGAGGGAGTCAGGCAAAGAGTGACTGAATGTGTCTGCTCTAAGTCAAACATCCCAAGGTAAAGGGCTTTTTACTGACATCACACCCACTCATATTAGAAAAGCACAGTCATTTAAGAACTCATATAAGTAAAGGAGGAAAAGCATGAAAATGTATTGTGAATAACCAACACTTAATTTTGGTCAGTGGAACAAAGAGGTCGGAAAAATGCATTCCTGAAAATCAAACTGAGTTATGTCTAAGTATTCCCATCTTGTAACATAAAAATTAATGAAATGCATTTCGTTCCAGTTATGACACAGTGTAGTTTAGAAACCCATCCAAAAGTTCAGCAGCAAATAGAAAAGTATGGACATTTTCATGTCCGACTAGCTTCCTTATCAAAACATTATATAAATCATGAGGGAAGAGTTTACCATGGAGTCAGATTGTTTTAACAGCCACTTCACTTGACAAAACAATTTCCAGCTTCTTTGTTTTTCAGCTAACGTAAATAAGAAGGAAGTATTTTAACTTTATATTACTACACTTTTTCAATCCTATCACTGAAACACTTTCAAAATGGCATTTTCATTGGCCTGTCTTAAAGTAGAAATACCGACAATTCTGGGTCTGTTTCACAATGTTATTAAAGTTCTCCAATTCACAACTGTTTGTGAGATAAGAAAGTCATGTCATCTATTGTTTCTCATAACCCACCACAATCTCTAGAAGCAGCCAAGCCAGCCAATCCAATTCATCTTGAAAACTATCAAAGTCCATACACATTTTGACAAGCAAATGGGTGGGATATTAGCATTAGCAGAAACAGAAGACACAAATTTGATTCCAAGAGCTCCATGAGCCTGCAAAGCAATGAGAGCTTAGTGTCAAAAGCTGACTGACTGTGAATAAATCAGCTCTAGGAAAAAATTAGAATTCCTAGATCAAAAGTGACAGATGTCTCTTCTGCCGGAATGACTTTCAGGCCATTTCATTTTAATTTTATTAGGAGAGGAGGAAAAACAGTTACAGAGCAAAAGCAAAACACAAGATTGTGTACAGTGGGTTTTAAATTAATCTCCTAGTGTCAGGACTGCTTGCTTCATTCTATTGGTCCAGACTAAAAATACAGGAGATAAAGAATTGACTCACAGTATAAAAAGGGGGACAGCATACTTCCAGCACTTCAAAAGCATTACTTTTCCACAGTTTCCAATGATCAACAAACACACTTGGGAAAACACACTGGCAAAGTGCTTTGCTGAAGCAAGGGGCAAGCAGGCTTCTTCACCTGCTGCTTTACTCTGTACTCAATGTCCACACCTGGCTTAAAGTTGCCAGAGGGGTCTCACACTCACAGTTTCTAATTAAAAGCAGACCTTATGTCCACAGGATGCCACAGAAGTTGACAGTATAAACCTCCCCTGGTTCAAAAGGTGCTAGAGAAAATTATGGAGGCTTGGTCCTGAGGGGGCTATCCTGTGCCACACCCTGGATATCAAGAGGATGTGCTTTCACCCAGTGAGAGCTAAAAGCAAGGCGAGTGTTTCACAGAGAACGCTGCAGGCTTAAACTTTGTCTTACCTGTTTCATAAAGGATTGTCTGCTGGTCACTGTGAGAGTCAGCATGCTGGTCTGGATGGACTTTTCATCATTGAATCACTGAATATGCTGAGTTGGAAGGGACCCATGAGAAACCCAAAGTCCAGCTGCTGCACAGTACAGCTCCAAGAGCCACACCATGTGCCTGAGAACATTGTCCAAACCCTGAATTCCTGAACCCTGTCAGGCTGCTGCTGTGACCAGTGCCCTGGGGAGCCTGTTCAGTGCCCAAACAGCCTCTGGTGAAGAACCTTTCCCCAATAACCAACCAAAACCTCCCCTGACACAGCCTCAAGCCATTCATAAATCTGAATTACATGTGGCATTTAGAATTTCTTCCAATATAAAAATTTCATTTTTGTAGAACCCAGTGTTTCGTATTTTAAATGCTGTATTATAATTAGTGAGGTAAACTTTTTTTCCTTAATAAAAGTATTTTATGTCTTAAATTACTGAAAAAAAATGGAACTCACTTATATAAATAAAAGTAATTTTTTTGCTAGAAAACATTGCGGAACTGTTAACTGTGAAGTTATGATTTTAATAAAATAGTCAAAGCAAACACATTCCATCAGAAAAAAAAAAGTCTGGACACCTCCAGTAATGCAGTCAGCTTTATTCTTAGACAATTTCTAAAGTGCTTAGAGGCCTAAGTCAAAGGCCTGTGAGTGTCCTTACAAAAACTGATTTATTTATTATATGTGGAAAAGGGCTGTCAGTCTGAGCTGAGGAGCAGCAACACAAGGAAAATACAGCTGCACAGCATAGGACAGGGAACCTGAAACCCAGTTTCAGAAATGTGGGCGAACAAACTGGTGGGCACCAAAAGTGCTGGCAGGGCTCATCCTGTCAATCCATGTGCCAAGAGGGCTGGGTCTGGCTCGAGGTCTGGGGGACAGTGGGTCCCTGCAAGGGCAGCCCCATCTCCTCTCAAGCTGCCCAGCTCTGATGGCTCATGAGGGGCACGTGAGGAGAACGAGCCAGAATGCCAGAGAGTCATTCCCTGTGCTCCCATTCAGCTAAAAATTGAAGCAGCTCCAGCCACCTCAGTGTACTGTCAAGGAGACGGGTATTTATATCATGTCACAGATGGCCTTGCTCATTAGCACCGTCTGAAAAGGGCTGCACTCAGGATGTACCTGTCGGGAGCTTCCAGCCCTGTCTGGTCAGGAAGGGGTGGGGGGACACCCGCCTGCCCTGCAGGCACAACTCACTGCTGGGTTATCAGCTCCCTCCCACACCAGCACCTTCACCTCAGTGACAGGGTGGGCTTGACACGGATTTCAGAACACTCCATCACACGAGTTCAGAGCCAGCCCCATTAATTTAATTTCTTATCCCATACGTGACTCCACTAACATTCACTGAACTTCTGTGAAGTACAGTTGTATTAACCATGTGTGAAATGGTAAGATATCAATCCCAAATGGTTAATTATAAGTAACAAAAAAATTATTTTTTATTGTTGCAATAAATAACTGCTTCCACAGAGAGGTATAGAATGAGTTTCCTTAGAGAGGTTAAACAGCAAACATTGTGACCTCATCATGTTGGGACAATATTCAAAATTTGGAAAATCTGACTGGATGCTAGTGAAAGTCTCTGGTTAAACATTAAAAAAAAAATAGGGTGAAATGTGAAACACAACAGATGTTTATATAAGAAGTAGAGCAACAGGGCCCTTCAACATCTGGGTAGTACCATACCATGAGAAAAAACCCAATAACAAGCATTTAGCTGCATGGGAAAACTGGAAATATGGTGTTGAAAATCATGTTTAAAGCTGGGTGTCCATGTTCTTCAGATGGGGAGGCCTTTTTTTTGTTTGGTCCCTAGAACGATGGGATCCTGTAAATGCTCTGAGCTCCAAGGAACACTGGTGACATACCAAATTGACAAAACTTGGCTAAGATAATAATGCATGAGGCTGTGCTTCTGCAGAGGTGCACATACAGCTCTACAGGAAGTGCTACTTATCACCCAGACCTCATAGGCCTTTTATCAGAAATCCAGGACAGTGATATTTATTCCAATTATTTAAATACCAGTAAACTGAAACACACAAAGGAGCCTTTAAATAAACTAGACAAGCACTAAACTCCCTGAAAGCCAGGACAGGTGGGGTTTTTTGGTTTTGGTTTTTTTTTGCTTCTAGGTGTTTAGTTAGGGAAAGATCATGATTTATGACTTACTTTCATTTGAACACAGAGCTGGTGTCAGGACTAAATGAAAACTGTTTTCTTATTCTTTCTCACTGCCAGTCTGAAAAAATATATGATTTATGCATTGAAATGAAAATAAACATCTTTTGAAGAGCAGCTGGAATGTCCTCTGTTCGTTGCAAAGCCTTTGAATTTTATCTTTTTTTTAAATGCAATAAGACATGTGAACAGCTTCAACACTGCAGCAGAGTTGTCTGGGTCACATGCCTACAGCTGCCATTTAAGGTAACCAAGCCTGAAAAATGTCATTTATTGCAGAGTCAGATTTTTATTTTTTTTTTTTAAGATAAATAGCTCTAAGTGGGATGCAATTCCACTACGAACTGAACAGAGATGTGTGGCAGAGAAATGTCCAAATCAGTTACTGGCAACTTCTAAGCAGGGTCATGCTTACAGCCACTGATCT
>VYXF01007459.1:79134-109208 GCA_013397295.1 Polioptila caerulea
GTAAAATGCATCATATGTTGAGTTTATTGTTAACTATTCACATGCAAAAAAATTGAAATGCTTATCAAATGGGTGAGATAATACCTCTTCAGATAAACTGGTGCTCTCAAATTAATTCCTGTGCCTGCAACACAACAGCTCCCCTGCACCTCACCATCACCGTTTTGCCTCACCTTATTCCCCCATTTTTCTCCTAACTGCTGGCAGGTAAAGTATTTCCTTTGCTGCCACCCCCTTCCACCTGCTTCTCCCGTGTTAGTACTGCCTAATATAAAATCCTGCCTCCAGCAAGCCCCACTCCTGCCACTTCTCCTAAGAGCAAGCCCCAAGTATAAGAAATCTGTCCAGGTAAGAGAATATTTTGTGAGTTAAACTTAAATAGGGAAAAAGGCTTTGAAAGCCTCCTTCCCCCAACTAAACCTTCTTCCTCTTCAGAGTGATTTACAGCAGATTCCTGAAGAGCAGAAGACAGTCAACGGGCTGTGACTCTGTCCTGGGAGAGGGAATGGTTTCTGAGAGGGATAGGGGCATTGTGTGTGAAGTATCATGAAACCAGACCCCTTCAAACAAGTGTGTCATAAGGCAGCTCACTCCACCCCTTTCACACCTTGTTTCCTTCTTGTAATTAAAGGCTAGGGTGACACTGAGGACAGATTCTGAAAAATAAACTTCCTTTTGGTTTTAAGAAGGTTGAATTACATCAACTAATACAAAATGAAAAGCACTAGTTTGTTTCTCTTGGGGGAACATGTTTCCAGAGGAAAATGCACCAGATACATGCTTTTTGGTGCCAAAGTATAGTGCCAAAGAGGAGCTGGAAATATTGCTGCTGTAAGAACTACCTATATTTTGAATCATCATAGAATCATAGAACCACAGAATGGTTTGAGTTGGAAGGGACCTTAAAGATAATTCAGTTCCACTTAGGGCAGCAGTATTTCCAAGGCACCCACACATAGACTTTCAAGCCTTTAAGCAAGTTTTAAGGTTAGCATTAAGTACAAGTACTTTGGTGCATAAAACCTGGAACCTTACCTCACAACAAAAAGCCTTCCTGTAATTCAAGGATAGGCATTGAGACAAATTCCATCCAACCTCTAGAGAACTCCACATTAAAGACATGTTCTCAGCTTACTCAGCTCAATGCACTGAATTCAACATAGGGCTCACCACTTAGGGTAGCTCTTTCCTAAAACACTGAGGAAAGAGGCAGTGTAGGAGGACAAGGGCCTATTTGAATGACTAGAACACAATAAAACTGGAATTAGTGATACTCGGTACCACTAAAAGCTCTGGTTTCCTTGAGTTCAGGGGGAGAGAGAAGACAAAACCTACAGGAAAGCAGCATTCCAGAAGAGGGAAGAAAGATATAGTAAGGTGGCAATGTGAAACCTGAAGTGAGAATCTTTCAGAATAAATACTTCAAGCTAGTCCCTAGCAAACGACTTAAAAACTATTCTTATCATAATATAGCTGGAGTGAAATGAAGGATTAGATACAGGTATTTTGTAAATTTCCTCACCCTTTTATTCAAGATGTACTATTCTGTTGTATTGCACTAATGTATCACTGAGTTATTATTTTGTACTGAGGTATCATGTTTCGTTCTGTGCACCCCTCCTGGATCCTGTAGTTAGTTTCTCCCCCTCTCCCAGGTTAGTTCCTCCCCTCACCTGTCCCAACAATTGTTTCCCATTGGCTTTGGTTCCCTTCCTCCATCCCCCTTCCCTGAGTTTAAAAATCCTCTCCTCGAGGTGTTCGCTCTCTTTTATTCTTGTTCTTTCCTTCTCTCTTTCTCTCTTTTCCTTTCACCTTCTTCCCCTCTTTCCGCTCCCCAGGAATTGTTCACCATGAAATCTGTGGACCTGGTCCCAAGAAGAAAGAGCACCTCTCCTTCTTTTACTTTTTGTCCCTGTCGATTTGCCGGGGGCTCTGAGCTAGCCAAACTAGCCACCCCAGGGAGCAAATATGACACTATTCAACCCCACAGTGCAGGATCTTCTGAATGGAAATGTCGTGATTTGCTAAAACTTCACAAGCAAAGCTTATAAATAATCTAGGAAAATATTCACTTGACTGGGAATACCACTTAGCCCCTGTTTGTGAGGGACTTGAGCTGCTTTTCTCTGAGCAAAAAATCCTCTCCTACGACACACATAAGCACATCTACTTCCAAATTAATATTCTTACCTTATCTTTACTTTCAGAATCAGAATCCTCAAGTTTGGTCCGAATGACAAAGGGTGTAGATAACCTCAGGAGAACTCGTTCAAACGTGGCACTGATTTTAGGAGAGACTATGTCAAAGCAGTCTTGGAATTTCAGGGTTTTATGAGTGTCACATCTGAGCTGCTTCCTAAGACCTTCTCCAAGCTGGAGAACCAGCATGTTTGGATCAAACATCAGGTGAAAGGGGAAAGCTCTGCAGAAGGTGCTGATACTAATCCTCAGGTCTAAGGGGGAGTGGGAAGTTCCTGGTAGAAGTGCTTTTGTGGTATTTGCATTTTCATGTTCTTTGATAAGGAAAGTCAAACAACTGCAGTTACCTGGGTTTGTCCCCTCTGAACACAGCTTATCATTTGTGACCTGTTCTACTTCTACTTCCAAGCGGTAAATCTTCTTTGCTGCTGCTTTTATCATTCCTGTCATTGCAAATCCCACAATCTGATGTGGGTGAAAATAATGAAGCATGAGATTGCCTTCAGGGAGTTCTTTGCATAGGAAAGAAGGAGATTCCAGGGTGGCCTGTCTTCCAAATGAAGTTCTAATATGCTCCAGCAAAGCATCAAAGCCATTGAAGAAGTCTTGAAGGGTCCCACCTACAGCTCGAAGAACTCTTTCATTCTCGTCAAAGCAGATATTGAAGAATTCCTCCCCAAACTTTTCTTGCATTTCCTCAAACTTCAGACCTATAGGACAATGAGACACTGATATCAACAACATAGTATTGTTACTGTGTCACATTTTCCCTTTTTCTTCTATTTGCCCAGTACGTTACCAAAACAGTGTGAGCAGCTTTTTCACTAGATACCTATCCATAGGTTTCTCTGCTGGTTGGGAATAACCCCAGAAGCCATTTTTTTAAGTCTTCATTCTTTCAGCTTGCTGTCTCAGCCAGTTATTAGTGGGTCTATTTCCTTTTCCTCACTGGCAACCAGTCTCCATATCCCAGACCTTTGCATGTCACATCCAGGCCACTGTGTGAATGCACCCAGGCATGGCTGCATCCCTTCCACAGCTGACCTGGCTACAAATGAGGCTTCCACTCTTACAGCCCCTCTGTTCACTCCTTCTGTAAAGCATCCAGCCCTCCCCATCTGCTTAAAGAATAAGGTACTGGGACTCAAAGTCAGTTGTTTGGCTTTCCATCCACAATGTAAATCCCTGCAGTCAGATTACACTTTTAACAGCTGGTGAAAGGGGATTGTGAGTTTTGCCCGATTTTTTTAGTCAAAGTACTTTTCTCATTGGAGGCATTGGCCACAAGATACAAAGAAAGAATTACTTCTTTTTTGTTGCCTATAAAGGAGAGCAAAGCCTTTCCATTTTAAGCTTCTACCTACACTCACCCACCTTTAAAAAATCCCTGCCTCTTAAGAGCAGTCTATGCAGGTAGTAGATGGGACAGCTCTGTGATATCTCACAACGTCACTTCAAGTTTCTATCACATAAATTCAAAAGGTTTAATTTACAGAGGTGATAAGGCTGGCATTGCTGAAGGGATGAAAAAGTACCAGTAATGGAAATTTGTATCAAATCCTCTTCTAGTTTGTTATTTACAGTTTTAAGGATAAGCTACAAAAAATATCTTTGAGATGGTTACTAAGCATTTTCCTTTGTTTTATTTCAACGAAGATACACTCTATTAGGTTTCAACTCTACTATGATATAATCCTTATATCTTATATCCTTATATCATTATATATATAATCCTTATATCATAGTAGAGTTATAAAATTAGTCAGATGCTTGTATTGTTTTAAGATGTAACAGAATAAAAAGAAGCATTAATCAGCTCTATGTGAATTACAAATATCCAGAGTTTTCAAAAGAAATTAATATAGGAATTAACAGCATTGTTTCTTCACTACATTGAAATCATATAGAATTACATGTCAGTCAGCTAGTCACACACCTTAAAATTTATCTTGAATTTAAACAGAAATGAAGGTCAGTTACTTCTTTCCTGAGGGCACAACAGGCCCTTTATTTTAATGTGTATTCAGCATGCTTTATAACATTGGTAATATCCCAGTGGATCACTGAACTTCTCATTGTTTAGACTGCTTCTAGGCTTTCAACTTGGGAAGAACAGAGTGGTTAGTGATGTTTATACCCAAGGTTTAACAGGGGACAGAAGTCGTGGTGTTTGCAGTCAATAACCTTTAATAATCTCAAGGCAGTGTCTGAACTGCCTATGTACACAGGCATAGTTAACACAATCAATATTCACAAGGAATTTCAGTGTTCCCCAGCTTTACAGTCTGCAATGACATATGATTAATAGCAGATTAAAATGCATAAAATTACATATATAAATATGACAATATAAGAACATGACAAAAAATATTTTATAAAAGAAGTAACAGCCATAATTTGGGAAAGTTCATTCAAATGCCATTACTCATAAAGAAATTTGATCACTAAACTAGGTTATTACAAAAATATTCCCAGGATCTTTTATGACCACAGATGGTCAGCTCTGCAGCTAAGCCAAAAGAAAGTACCTCTGGTACACAATGCCCCCTAATATCCTGACTCAGAAGACTGTGTGCCAATTCCTGACTCATTACCATTACGTCTGCATAACATGGTACTGTAACATCTTACCAAAATATACTCACTATAACCCAAAAAGAATTAAATTCTAACCCATATCAATGTCATAAATGGGTATTAATAGCAAATAGCTAAGAAATCATCATATTCATATGATGACAAACAGATATTTATACTTTTAAATCTCATTGTTCTGTACAGTGAAGTGTGAGCAACTTTAGGAGTCTGTGTGTAAAAGTGAGCAGTCTAGCAGGGGCACCCAAGGCTGAAAGACTGCAGAGGGGAATAGGACAGCATCAGAATCCCCCGGGCTCTTCATACAAATGGTCAAATACATCCCACAAAGCTGCCCAAAAGAAGCACAGGTGACCTGCCTTTCAAGTGCATTACACAGATACAGTGGAGCAGCTGCCCTGGCACCACTGACTGCAAATGAGGTTTGCAGAACCGATCACTCCTGGACCCTGCGGCTGCGTATGCAAGCCTCGCCTCATCATCATCACTGGGAACTCCCCCTCAGCCTTTGGGCCTGAGGTTTTGCTGATTGTCTTAGATTGGTCTTGTTGTCCACTCTGGAGAACTGGCCATTCAGTCTGGATGCAACATACTGACCCCCAAGGAACATGAATTATACCATGAAATTCAGATAAATAACCTGGCTCGAGGACGTTTTACTACTTTTAAAAACATTTGAGCTTTGAATTGAGTTACACACAGTACCAGCAGAAAATCAGATCAGCTCTAACAGAAAAATGGATATGACCAAACTCAACAAAACTGCTGGTCTGGGTTAGTGCTGAATTTTCTCTACAATAACAGAATGATATGATACAGTAAGAAAATTACACTAAGTCAAGCAACCTTCAAAACCAAAAATCATAATGTTCCTATCAAGGAAGTTTCATCTTTACCCTTACCAATAGGACATTAATTTTTGCATGAAGCATGATGTTTATCTTTGAATTAAAAGTATTTATTTATTTATTTTATTTATTTTATTAATTCCTATTACACAAACGCACACAGACTTAATTTTTCTGTATTTCTCTGCAAAGCTATTGGCTTCAGTGCTGTCTTTGTGTAAAGCTGCACAAAATACTTGATATGTATTTTTACTGAATTATTCCTGCCTCTCTTATTGAAACAAATGATGAACAGAAGCTCACCTAGTGCTAATTCTGTATATACTTCAGTATAACCTTTTCACTTGCTACCATAAGCATATCTTCTGTGGATTTTCTCTCTATCCATATTTCTACACATAGCTGCTGGGGTTTAAGCCCAGCTGGCAAGTAGACATCACGCAGTCACTTGTTCAGCCCCCCACCCCAGTGAAATGGATAGGAGAATCAAAAGGAAAACTTGNGCAAGTAGACACCATGCAGTCACTTGCTCAGCCCCCCACCCCAGTGAAATGGATAGGAGAATCAAAAGGAAAACTTGTAGGTTGAGATAAGAACAGTTTAATAATTGAAACAAAAGGAAAATATAATAATAATAGTAGTAGTAGTAGTAGTAGTAAATGGTAATACTGATGATAAAAGAAAAAAATTAAAACCCACACAGTAAGACAAGTGATGATCAATGCAATTGCTCACCACCAGTGCCAGTCCCTGTCCTCGTCCAGGTCACTCCCCCAGTTTATATGCTGGGTTTGACATTGTAATGGTGTGGAATGTCCCTTTGGGCCAGTATGGGTCTCAGCTGTGCTCCCTCCCAGTTTTCTTGAGCCCTTCCTCACTGGCAGAGCATGAGATACAAAAAAAGTCCTTGGCATAGGATAAACACTACTTAGCAACAACCAAAACATCAGTACGTTATCAACATTATTCTCATACTGAATCCAAAACACAGCAGTGTACCAGCTACTGAGGGGAAATTAACTCTATCCCAGATAAATCCAGGACAATACCAGACTGGGAGACAGTTTTATTACAAGTAGAAAAACCTTCATGCTAAAAAAAAGAATCCCAGAATTCATTGTCTACATAGTGTGTACATTATTACATTTGGAGATTTCCATGGGCTAGTTGTTATCTTTAAATATTACATTCGGTATGATTTCCAATTTCAACATATATAGTCTTCCTGTTTTCTTCTTTTATGCTGAGAAAAGACAAACAAAATCCAAATAATCTTCTTATAACCTTCAGATTATGCATCTACATAAAAAGTCCAATCTTTTCAAACTCATCTCACATTCAATTGTTGAACAATTGTTCAAATGTTTTTCTGTTTGGTTTTGCAGTGGAATAATTCGAATTGAACATGGCATTGAAAATGTGAGTCAACTTCTGTTCATCAAAACTGACAATTTGCTATTCCCTTCTGAAAGGCCAGCATTTCCATTCTTTCTTTTTCACTGTGGACCTCTAGGCAAAATTTTCAGTCAGTTTCCCAGAAAAAAAAATATTTGCTATCTGTATGAGGGCCCAGCACATCCAAATATAAAGACCACTGCACTACCTTAGCACCTCATGTATGACCCCAACATGGCTTCCTAATGAGCACTGGCTTGCAATTAATATGGAGGAAAAGACATTCCTTGGTTTCACCAAGACACTCCACTAAATGGAAGTAATACAAAATAAACTGAAAATCATCCCAACACTCTCTGCTGCTCCCCAATGGAAGTAACTCCTTATTTTGAGCTTCTGCTCTTTATAAACCTTCTACTATGAATGAAGCTCTTAAAATTCATTAGTCTCAATTTGTTTTCCTCCTGGAGAGGGATCTATTGTGTTCCTACTTCTTAATCTACATCAGGAAGACAAATTACATCTCAACTTTAATGTTTTTTTCTTAGTAGTTTCTTTTTGTTGCCTTTCCTTAACAATGTCAATTTTATTCTAGTCCATATTGGAGAGAAATTCGATATGGACACTGGAATTGAGGCAAAGCAACAGAATGAAAGTATTGCTATAGACCACCAATAAAAAGCGCTTTTGGATCTGTGAAAAATTATTATTCTTTGAAAATGTGTCTCAAAGACATTAAGAGAAGGGATCCTATATTTGCTAGCCAGATCCAAAATTACCAAAGTCTTTAAGCACAGGTTCAAAGTACAAATTAAGTATTTCACTGAGCTGGAGCAGAAATAAATGACTTCATCCTGTAATAACATGCTAGCAAAAGGTCTTCACTTTCTTTTCAGCAGTTAATGTAAACTAAAACCACACTACAAAATGTCAAGGAATTAATATAATATTTTTAAGTATTTTGTACATTACAAAGTGGAGAAATTAGGTAAGAATCTGTTCTCATAAAGAAATCACAAATCATGGGCTTTTGAGAAACAATCAGAAGATAAAAAATTATCATCTGATAAGAAAATCTTATGTGATGTGATAAAAAAATTAATGTAATCCATTAACAAGTTCAGCGTGTAGAAGCAGTTATAAGCCATCCAGTTTTTCCTAAAAGTAAATAATAAAGACAATGGCTGCAGAGTGGCCAGCATCTGACTCATTTGGCATCGAAAAATACTTTTTCTTTCTGAGATACCATTCAGAATCTGTAAATATCAAACCTTAAGGGGCTGGAACAATTAAATATGCAATTCCAGACCTCATACTGTGAACAGAAGCAGAATTTGCCACCTTCAGTTATAGCAAGTATCTCTTAAATGTTTTTGGATTATCAAATTTTTGGCATCAGTAACATCTTTTCCTTAAACAGACCTATGGACAGAGAGACAGGTGGCAGTTCAGAATTCCAAAGAATTATTTCAGATGGTAGGGAAAGCAACGTTTAGTCTCTGAATAAAAAAGATTTTCTTGTGTACAGACTAATGCTGAAGGTACATTAGATGAATCATTTGGCTTGTAAGTGACCCTAGTACCAGTATCTAATTACAGTATAAATGACTTTGATTTTACTTCATTATGATTGTGAATTTATATCATCCTAGGAATCCAGATAGCATTTTTAAATTACCCTTTTGGTGGATTTTATACAAATACAGTAACATCATTTTCACAGAATCACGGAATTACAGAATCTGTGATTCTGTGAACATCATTTTATGCCTTTACATATGGTTGTGACACAACTGAAAAATCTATACAACACTTCTCTTACTGTGACATGCAGGGCCTGCATATCTTTCAAGATTTCACAGAATATGAATGAGAACTCCTGCTAAAAAGAACTCCTTACATTTGTTTACCTATAATATTTCTTTTACCCACTTTTAATGAAGTGGTCTCTTTCTTTGTCCTCTGACCAGTGACAGAAGTATCATTGTAATTACTGCCTCTAGATGAGGAGCTGATCACCAGTTCTCAACATAAATATAAAAGATTCTGCTCAAAACTGTTGAACAGGAAGCTCACATGAGATGCTAAGAACAGGCAGCAGAAGGGGGTTTGCTGCCATATAGTTCTCTCAGTAGCAGCCAATTCTGCAAGCAAAGCCAAGCTATGTGAAGCAAGGCTATCATGATTTTATATCCCCCACCCACAGCCTGGGAAGCTTACTTCTTATATTTGCACAGGGCTTATTAAATGAAAACTGCAATCATTAGATTGGAAGTTCATAAAAATTAGGCAGACCAGGTTTGTTTCATGCTAACTCTAGAGATTAAACAGTAATAAGGATTTTTTTTTGTTTGTTTGCTTTTTTTTTCATTAAAATAAATATATATGTCTTTGAATTAACATAAGGAGCAGAACTGCACTTCCTGGAATAAATAAAATTGCAATGAAATCTAAAAACTCTCCCCATGAAATGCAAAATCATCTCTCTTAACTCCTCACATATATAAAGGGATCAACTCATCTGACTAAATATAGAAATCTAATGCTCCTTGAGTCTTCATAAGGCATCCAAGATATCTACAAAAGAACCAGCAGATTGTTACTGTATCTGCCAAGATGAGGGACCTAAGGGAGACCTACGCATTTTTGAAGGTTTGACAGAGGCCACAAGATACCTCACAGCCCCTCAGATAATGACAAACACCTACATTTAGTCAATGAATCATGGCCAGAATATGTTCTTTATAAATAGACTTCTACAAGATGCTATTGTACATCATAATTTCAAACCACTCATTATCTGCTGTTAGTTCATCTGCTTTCTAACAATAAATAGCTCTGATTTGAGAAGAGTGGGATGTCTAAGGCCATTTGGCATAAACGTTTGTCCTTTTCTAATTGAGATGTACTCATCTCAGTTTTGTAATCACATGAATTACGTGCTTTTTGTTTAGATTACTTTTGCGTTGCCAGTGCACTGTAACATCTGCTAAATAACAGGAGCCCTGTGTGTATAGCTCAGACCCCCAGGATAAAGTATTATTAGACTCCATTAGTATTGCCAATCCTCTGGGCCGTGTAACATTTCCTTTTATGCCATTTGTAAACCAACAACTTTAATTATAAATCAGGCAGCATATCCTAAATTAGTTGCATCCTAATGACTATCCACAGTTCTTAGTGCAAAGGGAAGTGATAGAAATGTATATACTTTCAATATCTAAGCATTTACAGTTCTCAGACACCTCTCAAGCAGTCAGTGTACCAAACTTTTATTCACCTTTTCCAAACACTAAACCTACTCTAATCTCATGGTAGGCTAAGATCTGTCCTGGCATCTCCTTTTCAATTATTTCCTGCCTCTTCAAATACAGATTACTCAGCAGTTATTTAATAGTTACCAGAATGATCGCAAATTTATTCCTCTTTAATAACAGAGTATCATAGAAGCATAGAATATACTGAGTTGGAAAGGAGCTACAAGGATCTTCAAAATCCAACTGCTGGCCCTTCACAGGACATCCCAAGAACCACACCATGTACCTGAGAACATTGTCCAAGCACTTCTTGAATTCTGTCAGGTTGGGTGCGGCGACCACTTCCCAAGTGCTCAGCAATGGAGCAACAAAAATTGAACTGCCCTCACCTCAGTGAAGCTGTCATTCACCCTCTGGGTGAATAACCTTTTCCTAACATCCAGCCTAAACCTGCCCTAACACAGCTTCATGCCATTGCCTCATACAAGAGCTAAGATTTTCTTAGTTTCATAAAGGAAACACAGATCTTTAACTTTGACAAATGTACAGAGAACAAACGACTTTTATAGAATTATGCCCTTTGTACTAAATGAAGTATCAGCCCTGCAAGATATATTTAGGCATGAAGTGATTTGCCCTATATAAAGCAGCCTGCAGCACATGTTCTCTTTGGTAGTGACAAGCAAATGTCACCCAGAGCAAGAACTCTCTAAAACCTTACACTAACAATGGATTCCACCTCCTCCTCCGTGTCTTGGGGAGGCTGAATCCAGAAACGCGATTTATCTCCCTGACAGGACAGAGCTCTGGGCCAGGATTCCACAGAACTTATCAGCAGGGTATTAGGGAATCCCTAGGGAATTGCCACTGCACCATATCATCCTCCAAACAGAAGATGCCTAGATAGATAGACAGACAAGCAAATTCCTCACCCCACTCTCTGAAGGAAAATCAAAAGAAAGAACATTATTATCCCGTAAGTTACAAATGCCTAATAGGAAAAATTCTTGCTATACACAAGTCCACATGCAGAGCTGACTTAGCCATTGATACGTGCTGTGTATTTTTTAAGGAAAATGAGGTAATTGTAGTAAAATTTTAGAAGCCAATTTTTTATGAGATGAAAAATAGTTGTTGTATAAATTATTTGCTTGAATTAAAAAAATAGAGAAGAATTTTTTTCTGTACCTTAATCAATGGAAAGCCAGATAGGTAAAATTACTTCTCTGGGCTGTTCTGCTGAAACAGTGATCTGATAAAAGTGTATTTGTAACTTGGGACTGTGTGACCAAGTGTTATTTATACAGTGTATATAACACAGTGCTGCAGTACATGCAATGTAGATATTCCAGTCTAAAATACACAAATTAGCTTTCAAAGACAACACTTCTTCCATGTCTTAAGAGACTGGGTATGAACAGTTACTGCTGCTTTGCAGATTTTGCACAACAGCTCTTTTTATATGACTTTACAAATTTAGGTTACTTTGCATTAGTTTTGCTATCAAAGTGAGGACAGATTACACAGTTCCTCAGCAGGATGCAAAGAGGCTCAAAAGGAAATAATGATGCCATTTAAAAGACAGGTAACAGCTTCAGTGAAGTTCCCTTTGTTTTACCTGCGAAGGACTGAAGAGTGAAAAATAGTTCACATTCACAAAGGCTACAATAATTGCTTGCAGTGTCTGAAAAGAGTGTTTGGAGTAGGTGATGTGAAAGTTGTACAATTTTTATCTGACTCGTGCATTTGGGATGTGAGAAATATCATGTGATAGATTGGAAGTACTGAGTGGGGTTCAAAAAGGAAAATCGGGCATTTCTCTACTGCTTTGTAAAGCTCAGTAGCACAGACCTTCTTTGAATATCTGCCAAAAAAATAAACAGGAGATAGGTTATGAAGGCTTTATGTCTTGGAATAAACTCCTTAAAATAGCAGTTACAGAACAACAAAGAAAGTTTTCATCTGTAATTTCCTGTCACCAAAGTTTTAATTTGCACCTACATGAAGGTCTTCTGCTTTATTCTGGCAACATTTAAGTAAAAATGCACACTGTAATCTTACTTGAAATCAAATTATTTTAAATCATGAGGACAAAAGCAGTCCCAAACAAGATTTGCTGTCATTGCTCAAAATGCTGAATTCTCATACAAAGGGTATGAGAATATCTTTACTTCAAGAAGGTTGAAATCTGAATAGCGCTGACATATGGTTTAAAGGATTAAAAAAATCCTGTTATCTCCATTATACAGATGGGAAATTGAGGTACAGAAAGAATAAAAACTTGCCCAAGGTCAAATAAGAAATCTCTTCAGATTCAACTTTTCTCTCTAATACACCTCAGTATAAGTTTATAGCCACCTAAGAAAGAAATGTGGTAGTAATCCACATAACATACTTCATCATGGACATCTTTCTCTTATCATTATTTTTAAATTAAGTTCAAAGCAACACTGTCAGTCTCCTCTGAACACAGTTTAGTGGTGGGCTTGGCAGTGCTGCATTAACAATTGGACTTGATCTTATAGGTATTTTTCAACTTAAAGGATTCTCTGTTTCTATATGCTTACGAAGGATACTGTCAAAGTATGCATGCACCAGTTAATGAAAGCAGAGTCCATCATGAAGCTGTCTAGACTTTTTTTGAAAGGATCAAAAGTTAAATTAAATACTCCAGCCTCAGAAGCTGTCATTGCAAGAGAAAACTCTGTGATTGATCTGGTACCACACACAGTTTACAGCATGTGAACATGACGGACATGGGTTCCTTTAATTACAGTGGTTTAAAGCAGGGAGACTTCTATTGATGTCTAGACTTGTAGCAGAGCAACTCAGCAAGGAGACAAGGAGAATCAGGTCCTTGCACTGCAGGAAGATGGTGACACACTTTAGTGCTGACTTGACAGGAGGGAAATTGCAGCATTCATACATGATAAATCACATGCATCGAGCTGAGTGAACAGCTCACAGTCAGCACTTCCCTGTGAGCAGGGTAAGCACCAGGACCACAGTGTGAAGCATCTGCTCACAGCCTTCCAAGCTTAGCAATGATCTCAGCATTTGCACTCTTCTGATGAATAAGGAACACCAAATTACTGTTTTAGAGGTGGTTAGAAGATTGGAAGAGGCGAATCATGTTGGCAGTATCTAAGGTCAGAGAGCAGGAAGATGTTTCCAAGCATCTTTAAGGAAACATTTTCTTCCAGCCCTAGGCAGCAAGAGCCTCTTACTGCTCATATAAATAAACGAAGAGCCAGATTTGGTTCAACAGTTTCTCTAGCCTTCATCACAGTCAGATTCACTCTTGCCTCCTGCCTCAGCAATGCCAGTTGCTCTAGGTACACACTCCAGTGGTTACATCCCTCTCTCACAGAGGTGGCTCTTACCAATCCTTATTCAACTAGAAAAATAACTGCGTATGCGAGAATTAATTACACAGCCTCCATTAATTATTTACCAGTTGTGATAGGAGCTACAATTAAAATAAAGAAGTTGGGTTTACTGCTCATTCCTTTATATTCTTATCCCAGATAGGGAGGATTGCTTTTAAATTATCTCAGTGTTTTGCTCATACTGAAGAGGGTTTTTTTGCTGAGAATTCATTCTTTAAGAGGCCAAGTTGTCCAAGAAAAAGTGTCTGTAACTTAATTTTCAACAAAGCCCACTTTAATAGCTCCCCAAGATAGTAATGCTTAGATGTTATCCCTATACTTTGGTCCCAAAAGTCTAATCTCCCCCTAATAAACATGCATTGTGGGAGTACCACTGAAGAAACAGGTTGGCTATTACTCAGCCATGCTGAGGTACTAGGACTAACATATTGCTTTAAAAGCACTATGAAGGTGAAAAATTATTCATAACTGTTTCATGGTGAAACAAGTACTGAATGTCTAGTCTGGCTTTTTATAATATTAATATGCACCTGATAGCATGAAAAGTCTCTGCTTTGCATGAGTCCTGCCTTATCACTCATAGCATTTGTTTTAGAGAGCTAGCATGTAAATATTTTAAAATTAAAAAAAAAAAAAGGTAACTAACACTGGACACATTTAGAATTTAAAGATAGCAAAATTCTCTCCATGACCACACATGCAAAATACAAAATGCTACTTCATTCTAGCAGCAGTTGAAGGCACACAGAACATCCCTGACAGCACGTAGCACTTTACAGAATAAGGATAGCAAAAAAAAAAAGCATTTTGAACGTCAGTGAAACACAGTCATCTCTAAACTAGATCATGTTTGCCATTTCATAGAGCACACCAAGTCTGTTTAACAGTTTGCAGTAGAAAAGACAGAGAGACAATGCATATCCTCCAAAAGTATTTTAAGTTAGCAGGATACAATGGTAAAGACCAGAATGTGAGCAGACTATCATCTCACCATATTCCCCTGACATGGAAAGTGTAAAAAATTATTTTCAATTATCGTACACAAGTCAGATTTCAGGTTGTGCTTCTTGCCAAAGAAAATCTAAGTTTCCAGAATGTTTGATGCCTCAGGTACACCCTGCTGTTGTTTCTCAGGCCCTCTACCCAGCAGGCCCACAGATGATAAAAGTGTCCATTGTTCTGCAGAACTAGAGAAAATTTCAAGGCCTTCACAGAAGCAAGCCCACTTGCCAAGAGCCTTTGAAACTTCTGAAATCACTAGGTATTGCACAATACACACTAACTGCCTTCCCTGACAATCCAGTCTAGATTGTCTCAAAGGCTCAAAATGCATCTAGAAAAGGAGACAGTGCACTGGTATGTTGCTGCCTATATCCTAAATTTCTGTGGTTGGAGCAAAAATGTCTGGCTTCATGGTCAGCATTAAGATGGTCAGTAAACTTCCTTCCAACTAAAGGAAACAAATTCCCTTGAAAAAACACATACCAAGTACATTAGCCGTACACTGGAGAATTCCTGAGACATCTTCAGTTTCTTCATTGCCAGAGCAGTCTGTATAGGAGCATCTGTTTGATATATTGTGAAAATTCTTCTCTGCATCTCTGTAACTACACAAAAAAAAAAAAAAAAAGAAGTTATAACAACTCCTTATACAAACGCAAAGTCAACAAATGTCTTTCAGAAGTGGTGGCAAAGGATTAAGACCTCCCAATAACGGGCAATTTCAAGATTCAGCTGGACAGAATGCTGAGCCATCTTGTCTAGACCATGCTTCTGTCAAGAAAGGTTGGACTAGATGAGCTTTGAGGTCCCTTTCCAACCTGATATTCTATGACTGAAAAAGACTCATTTTTATAGGAAATATTACAGTTCATTAAACAGTCTTCATCATCTGATGGGATTGTACAGAAGCAGGACTGAACAGCAGTTTACCATCTACATCCAGATTATGTATGGTTATTTCAAAGCATCTCTAAGAATTTGAGAGAAAAAATTAAAAATTTAATTTAAAAGCTTATCACGTAAGGCTGTGAATTGGAAAGCACAGAGCAAAACATTACCATGCACCTTTCACTATCTCACATTAACACTTACCCAATAACTTGATGCTCAAAATACTGCAGTGTCTTTTGAAGAGTCTGCCGAATGGTCTGAGGCTATGGAAGAATAATTTTTGAAACTGTGAGATTAGGGAATTGTAGCACAGTTCAATTAACAGATCTTTTAACGCACTATTTTTCTCCAGTTTTACTCCTCATTATCTTCTACCTGCCATATGCCCATCGCAACAACAGATATGAAATATTATTATTCATTCCTTGTATCTTACTTCACCATTTAAATAGGAAGAATTTTACAATGTGAGATAATTAATATTGCTTATAAGGCTAGTTGCACATAACAAAGGAGCCACTTCACTCTCAAAAACAGCTCTCAAAAACTATCACTCACCAACTATCTCACTAATTTAAAATAATTAATTTGAAATAGTCTGCAAGAAAATGCCATTATTTTGTGATGAAAGTATCACCAGGAAAAGGCATTGAGTTTTTAAACTCTATATGCTCCTTAGGGCATTTTCTAATAAAGAATATTATAAGGATGCAATTAAATTTGGCTTATTTTTCTGACAAGCTATAACTCTTCAGTCATCTTTCAGATTTCCAGGAAAGTCAAGCTCATCAAAAGATCATGACATGCTTCAAGCATTTCTATGCTATTTCACTTTAATAGGTGTTCACAAAATTACATATGTGCATAATTTTCTTTATTTGCATTATTATCACTACTACAGTGTTCACCAAAATATTTATGTATATAAATACTTATTTTCTTACTATTACTGTCGCTGAGGCTATTGTTATTTCTAATGAATTCATGAGAGATCTTCAGGCAAATAAAGGACATGTGATATCCATGTAATTTTCTTTTTTGAATTTCCCAAGTCACTTATGGCAAAATGTTATTCCTCCAAAATTACTAGTTTGTATCAAATCTGAGGTTCTTCACCTGTCTATTTTGACCTGGTGCCAGAAGTCAGACTGTGATACATGAAAGAGGTTTATAAGCTTTTCTTCTGTATCAAAAGCACACATGGACATTTTGACCAGACTCACAATAACACACACTGAAATTTTAGAGATTTTTGGTCTATTCCTGCCTTTTGGAATAGATACCTAATTTTTTTAGAAAATAATAGTCAACATGCCCCTTAATTAGAGGAATTTAATTCTAAAACCACAATCACCTTTGAAAGTCTCAAATTTTGTTTACCAGCCTACAGATTCAGCAGTTCAAGACACGAGCTTCCTACCTTGCTCAAACTCTTGCTTACGAGTTTGCAGGAGTCACCTGTCCTGATAACAGCAGGAAGAAAAAACAGTATACCAGGCTACACTAGGTTTGTATGACTGCAAAAAAAATTATTTTGTAATACCAAACTATAAGAAGATGTCTACATTTTTTAATTAAAAAATTAAATTAAATTAAATTGTAAAAAATTAAAATTTAAATGCATGCACTCAACAAGAGCATAAGAGGGCTTATAGGAAAGATGGAGACAAACTTTTTAGCAGGGCCTATTGCAGTAGGACAAGGGCAATGGTTTCAAACTAGAAGAGGATAGAATTAGATTAGATATAAGATTTTTATAACAAGGGTGGTGAAACACTGGAACAGCTTGTCCAGAGAAGTGGTAGGTGACCCATTCCTGGAAACAATCAAGGTCAAGTTGGACAGGGCTTCTCTGGGCAACCTGATTTAGCTGAAGATGCCCCAGCTCACTCCAGGGAGGCTGGACTAGACAATCTTTAGAGGTCCCTTCCAAACCAAACTATCCTATGATCCTACGAACAAAAAATATGCTCAACACAGATGCAAACCTTGAAAGAGGTTTTTCTTGTTAACTCTGTATCAGATAATCACTTTACTTCTCTGTGGGAGCCAAGTTACCTCAGCCAAAAGGCTTTAAAAGTTGCATGTTCTCTTGTAAAACACAATGGAAGCACCACATGAATGAAACCATCACATATCAAAAAAACCATCCCCTTCTCAGTGGTACAGCAGATGTTGAAGTCCTGAGGACTAATGGGCTACAAATATATTTCATGGCATGTTCTCACAGAGACTCAGAAGCTTTCCTGTGCTTAGCAGGCTGAAAAATCCACTCTTTACATAGAGAAGAGATGCATTTTCTCACATCAGCAACAAAGCAAACCAGAATAGCTTTAAGCAAAGAAATGAGAGCTGCCATTTCCCATCTCCACACAGCATTTGTCTCAGCTACACTCCCTACACACATTAGTACTCCACCAGCAACTCCTCTAACATGAAACAGGGAATAATAGAAATGTTTGATTGCTAAATTAAAATTCTCCATTCTGGTTGTTCCAAAGTGTTTTTGCAGCAAGCATATGGAATGCAGCAATGCTTGGAATAACAGCAGAGAGGAGGAAAAAAAGCTTTTTGTCTTCTCAAGAAATTTTGCAGCTTAGAACACCGGAGCAATCTTCCACAGATTGTCTTTGTCCTTCTCATGCCAGGCACACATACTGCACTCCTTAACCAGGGAAAAATCATTTTGACTACCTCAAGATTTGACAATACAAGCAATCTCCTAGTCCTGAACTTATTTCATTGGTAAACCTCCCTTCTTCTGCAGTGCTGAATAGAAAAAAAAAAAATTTAAAAATCCCATGTTAACATTCTCTCCTGAAAGCTAAATCAGTTGCCTAGCTGTTGACAGACAATTCTAAACAACCCCATTAACTCACATCCCTTTTCACTAGCAACTTCTATCAAATCTTAGAAATTAAGTACAGACAAAAACAGGATTTACTTTTAAAACACAGGTCATAAACAGAGCTCGATACAATGTGCTCAGAGACAGAATGAAAACTGATCCAAGGAGTCACAAAGTCTTTCTTCATCTCTGACAAGAATTATTATGGCATGTTGCTGTGCATTGTTGGAGAGTCACGATGCTCACCTTCTCAGTTTGCTGTATTTCACCACGAGTGAATGTCATTTTGCTACAGCTGTAATTCTGTAACCAGGGCCATGTCTAAACAAAACAGTGAGAAGAGATACGACACCTGTTTACAGCTGCCTACAAGGGCAGTTTGGTGCACAGCTTCTTCCACTACCGCTAATGCATTGCCCATGAGACAGAGAATGAGCAGGGAAACATTTCCACCTCTTTTCTGAATCCAGTAACAAGACTGGATGGAGGCAAAATAGCCAAACCTTCTCCTAGCAGGATGGCATGCATGACCTCTCCCAGAAGCAGAGTTCTACCACTCAAGGAGGTAAAAGATAGCCTTTAACCATACACCTCCCCACTGCAATGTCATTTAGGTGCTCAGTGCCACTTATTTACTGAAGAGATTGTAAAGCTTCATGGCTACTTAAAATTCAGGGATTTAAGGTAAATATAAGCCAGTGACTATTACCTAAACAATTAGATGTGAACTATTCCTTTTGATTATGATGATTGACTAATATTTGTATTAGAGGAATAGTCACGTCAGTTCATGTGCCTAAGGACAAATTAAACATATTATTATTATTCCTAACTGTAAATTAATCCAAGGATTGCCATACCAGATCACATGCAATATGGAAGGATGATTTATAAGGTATAAGGGAACACTGGAGATATTCAGACTGATCTCTTGCACAGCAGAGAATAGAGGGCTTCCCTGAAAAAACTCTGAATTCAGACATCAGGCCATGGCTAACCCTAATGCATCAGAATAATTTGTAAAAATTTACTGGATCAATGAGTTATATAGGTTTGTAAAAATCTCTGGAGGTCTTCTAGACCAGCATCCTACTCCAAGTAATTTGAGTTAAAACTAGTTGCTCAGGTCATTCTTCAGAAACGTTTTGAGTGTCTTCAGGGATGACAATCTCACAACCTCTCTGGGAAACCTGTGCCAGCATCTGAATACCCTTGTGACATCTCACTTCTGTCCATAATACTGATTTTAAGCTCTCATCTTTCAGCTTTTTTGCCTCTCATTCTTTTTCCACTCAGTACCCTCATGGAAATCCTGGTTCCATCTTACCTACATCCCCTGCTCAATTTAGCTGTAGACTGCATCTTTCTGTTCATTCTTTTCTTCAGAGAATGAACCCCCTTCCCCAACAGGCATCATTTAAAGCCCCCTTCACAAGGTTGTGCACCCAATTAGAGATAACCTCAGCTCACTTTGTCAGATTCTTGCTCAGCAGTCCTTGCTCCTCAGAGCATACCTCATGTCCATGGAGATCACAGCCGTGCCAGCAGCACCACCAACACAGCTACAGACTGCCTACTGGATGTGCCTGCACCAGCCAGAGCCTTCCCACCTCCACCAGCAGGACTGAGGAGCCCCCAGCTGGGCACCTCTCCCTTCACCCTTGTACTCAGAGCCGTGTAGTCGCTCCTGACATACTCAAGGTCTCCCCTGGCTGCATCACTGGTGCCCACATGGATGGACAGCAGTGGTCATAGTCCAGGAGACAAACAAGCTTTGGCAGCCTCTTTGCAACGTTTATGTGCAAATCTGGTTCAGCACGGCAGGCTGGCACGTGAGGGCTTCTGTCCCCTCAGAAGAGAGCTTCTGGTACCTACCACCCTCCTCTTATGGAAGCTTCTAAGGGCTGAGGCTCTGCTGGATCTGCTGTCCCATCCAAAGGGAGGCAGGTCATCTCTCCCACCTCTCCACAGGGCATTTTACCTTTTCTGTACCTGAGGAATCACAGGTGGAACAGAGGCCTTGGTTATGCTGTCAGCAGTAACCAACCTCCAGCCTTCTCCATCTTGAAAGTTTCCACCCTTGATTCTCAAAGCTTCTCTCTATTTTTCCCTTCTTCCTTTCAACATGGAGCTCCGGTTGTTGGCTCTGCAGGGCCTCTGGAAAGATCTGTCCATCCTCCTGATGGATGTACACACCCTAATGTGTACAGCCTGCCCACTATTTACAACAGCTCTTCCCCTGGCACCTCACTGCTCTCTGACCCCAGTGCCCAGTTTTCTGCAGCACACCAGGCAGCAATCCTGGCGGTGGCAGCTCTGCCACAATAGCCACTGTCACTCTACCAGCCACCACTGTTCACAAGATGCACTCCTAGGGAAATGTGCCCTGCCTGCTAGTTGTCATCCTGCTCTCCAGTAGTGCAAAACCGGTTCAAGTCCTAAAGACAGAGGAGTAATAGTTCCTCTGTTATTCCTATATAAACTCCTTTTATGACTAACTGGAGAAACCTTTATGAAGCTATTTGTCTAAATGAACTTGAAATATTCCTAGTTTTTAAACTCAGACAACTTCTTTTGAAAAAGGACTCTAGTTTAAACTGTAGGGATTTTTTTCCTTTTCGGAGTTCAGCTTTCTCTTTTTGCAGCTTCATTGCCTTGGTTTTCAAGGCAAAGGGGAAAGGACTGCATCCCTTCTTAAAAATGTCTTTCCTATGGCAATCAAACATAAACTTTCCAATCTTCTCAGAGGACAGAGATTTTAGCTTATTCTCTAGCCATTTTCTGAAGTGTCTTTCATTGGATTGCAACACCTTTGGAAATAAACAGTAGGGCTCATCTGCCCAACTGCAGGCACCCACAGTGATTCATTTCATCCTCTGGCTGGCACCTAATACATGCCTGAGGACTCAGTCTTTATAAACACCCATTCCTTTCTTTTGTCTAGAAGAGACATTGATCGATTGCTATAGACTTCGACATCTTTAAATGTGTAAGTAAGGACAGACAAACCCCACACTGAGGTGACAGAACTGCACAGTATCCCAGATGACTCAGTCTAAATTTACATAAATGCAGTTTGAAATTCTCCATGCCATTCCTTTTGCATCCTAAGACACCTAGATGGAATCAGGGAAGAAAGGGGCTGTATAAAATGCTGCCAAGAGAGCATCCAGGTACACAGACAGTTCCTCCTTAGCCCTAACAAAGTTTAAAAGCCTTTTCCTTGGAAAAGCTAAGTGGCTCCTAGCTGAGTCTCAGAAGGGCTCCAGCAGTCATGCTGTTAAAAACTTGAGTGCTTAAAATTTTAAACATGGAAGTTGAAGCACTGAAGAGTATAACAGGCTCTGCTAGAAACCACTTTGCTTCTATCAGGATTTCTTCAAGTATGTCCATCGGGTCAGGGGGCTCCCCCACACTGCTGTGCCCTGGGGAGCTGCAAAGTCCTTCCCAAAGGAACCTACACCCCTGCATGCAGGAGAGCCTGTGGACCTCAGCCAAATCAGCACCGTGACACTGAAAGCTTTAAATGCTTCAAATTTCAAGTGTTCAAACACAAACTCAGCAGATGTGTATGATTTCAATCGCCAGATTCACTGCTGGTGATCATTCATTAATGAAAAACATTTCCTTTTTCATATTTCAAAACCAATTTCAGTCAAGTCTTTGTGCTTAGGTGATTGCAGATCTCTAAGCACACACGAGCAGGTGTGCATCTGGCCCATCTGAAAGAAGATAAATGGCAAAACAGTAATTTTCAGTCTGGGTAGTTTTAATATTTACCCCATGATCATGTACGCAGTGAAAAACTGTTCC
Source organism: Polioptila caerulea (assembly GCA_013397295.1). Lineage (NCBI taxonomy): Eukaryota > Metazoa > Chordata > Aves > Passeriformes > Certhiidae > Polioptila > Polioptila caerulea. The sequence goes on from VYXF01007459.1 coordinate 101,372, forward strand.
TTCCCTGTCATTCTGGTCAGCAAAATATTGAATTAAAGAGCTTGTAAACAAAGAATCAAGGCTCCAGCTGAAGACAAACATTTATCAACACTCCCAAGTGCCAGGAGTGGAGAGATAAGCACTGAAATTGCTAGGGAAAAGCAGAACTGAAAGAGAAAAGGAAGGCTCCTTTGGCATCCAGCAATGTTCTGATGATGCAGAAAGGAGGAAGACTCCCTAGCAGGTCCTGCACAGCCAGCATCCATCCCTGTCCCATTCCCAAGAGCTGAAGAACAGAATGAAAGGGAACAGACAGAAATCAGAAACGGAGAAACAGAGTCACAACACAAACAATCATCTGAAATTTTAAAAGAGAAATAATCTTTAGGGGTTTAGTAGTGCTTTTGATAATATAATCAGGAAAAAAATATAGGTTTGCTCTCCAGATTCTGAACATTTTAAGGTACACTCATTTTTTAACTGCTTCTATTTGAGCTAAAAATGTATTTTCTTCATGAAGACAAGCTTCCCAATTCCAGATGTTTGCACTTTAGATAAAAGCACCCCCTGCTTGCAGACCTCCATGACTAGCAGCAGATTTGGTATCAAGAGAGGAAGATGCATAATCCGCAGGAGTGGACTATCTGGGGATCCAGGGCAGGGTGACTGACAGCTGGAGGCAAAACAAGCTGCCTGCAACAGCTCGCGATGATCCAGAGGGGACCACGCGAGGGTGCAGCGCCCGAGCTCCGCGCGACTGGACAATAAACCTGAGACCGTTCTGCTCCTCAGTTCATGCAAACTGGGGTCCTCTTCACAGAGAAATACTTATGCACATCAGAGAATTGCCTTAATTTAATAAATAACATTGAGATTAAGAATTTTGCCCAATACTATTTCATAGCAACAATGCAAACACTGTGAAGAAATAAAGCAGAGCTAAATAATTATTAGAAATTTTAAGTTCTGCATCCCCAGCTGCCTTTCAGCTAGAAGAATCACAGACATTACAGATGGAAATTGCCCATTAGATCATCTAGCCTAACTCCTTGACAGTGAAGGATAAATATCTCAGGGTGCTATCCCTTATAACACCAGCTGTGATTACTTTGTTAATCTCTGAATTTCCACCTGGTCTGTAATGGACAGAAGAACTATTCTGTGCTGCAGAGAGAACGTGTTCAGTAGGTAAGAATATAATAGATGATCTATTGCTAATGCTATCTGTTCATTTTTTAATGCAACTGGTATCTGCTACATAAAATCATCAGAGCTACTCCAGCAGACTGATAGGAAATGAAAAGCTTTATATGTCGGTCCTTTTCAAGAATTTTTTTCTGCTGAGATAGAAGAAGAACCAATTTCCCAAGTGTAACTGGACCTAATTTCATATGCAGGTCTGCACAGGTATTTATTTGAAACCCATGGACAAGTTTTTATGATGTTTTTCATCTTCACTCCGAAACTTAGTTTGAAAGTTGGCAAACAGACACACGTAGAAAGAATCTGGATACAAGAAAGAATAATTTCTTTGACTCAAAGCACTTCACAGCAGCCTTTACCATTAGCACGAGAGGTGGAAGGCAAGAGAAGGCTTTCCTCTGTATAAAGATTATGCATTTTATCAGAGTACAACCAACTGCTGTGAGGTGGTAACTGGCTCTGCTCAAACAGTTTCAAATGCTGGACATTCTCACTCGTTTTGATGCAGCCATGGGGGCTCACTGCTTTTGTAGGGGCAAATATTAATGATCACAACACTCTCATCTCCCTTACATCTTTCTCTATTGGCACTCTGGCCAGGGGAGAGGCAGAGAAGTGCAAAGTAATTTAGATCAATTTTGTGGGATTGCCACTAGTGCTGCCACACTGTCAGCCAGCAGGTCAGATCTGCCCATGGGCAAGTCTATTCCCCAGCAGGGACACACTTGCTGCTTCCAGGCAGCAAACACGTCTGCAGCACATGAATGTTTGCGAGACACGTTCTCCCCAAGCACTGCAGGGAAGTTAGGATTCAGCCTGGAACTGCACAAACATTAGGAAAGCAAATATTACTATGATTGGTCTAAGCATTAGATATCAAACACACTCAATAAAATTTCATCCAGTCAATACAATGCTGCAGGTTATTTTTTTTTGTACTTTATTTGCTGAAGTTGAATTTTCTTTGCATCAGATGTTAAACTACTGGACAAGACAAACAACTAAAACCCACTGTGATGCTCATATTCATGACATTTTCCTGAATGTTCCTGTATAAGACATCACAGCTCTATTTCAGGGGATGAAATAACACGATTGATTGACTACAGACTTCTTGTGTGACCTTCTGTATAAATGACTTTTGTCTAAGTTAAGTTGAAAGACACTTGGCAAAAGTCTGGTTTTATTATTCTTTCAAAAAAAATCATTCCGTTTGCCTGCTGAAATTAGAAATTAGGAATTTCTTATGGAATGTGCCTCTCTCCACCATTTTCATGCTTCACACCCACATTCTTGAGAAGGGTGTCACTCAGCTCATCCAGCCTGGGCTACTAAGTGAATAAGCTCATCACAGCAGTGATACAGGTATCATTTGACATTACCTTATTTCAGTCAGAAAGACAGGCAGAAGACATTTCTTCAACAGCAGAGCTCGGCTATACACGATGCATTAATGTAAGTCTTTAGGAGCTCAGAATACTCGTGCAAATTTTTCCCAAAATCTTATGCAAAAATCAATTTGCTACCTCTCCTGCCAGTGGCAGCAACTTGTGAAGGGAGTAGAAGTAAAAAGCTAGTAAAAGGAGTAGTAGTCATGGACACTAAGTGGTGGAGGTTTATGATGGATCCACGCTACACTGCAACTTCTCTGCCAAAACCCCACCTCCGCTCACTGGAGGACTCGCAATTAAGAAATTTGAAGTTACAGTAGTTCTGTGACATAAGTCATAGCCTACACACTAACATAAATAACTGCCTTTACATTAATTTTTCTTCCACTGGCAGGGAAAGGGCTGTAAAAAAAGACAGTTCTTGAATTCAAATTATTTGGCGGTAGCCAGTAGCAGCTACCTAAACAACACAGGAAGAAAGTGTTCATAATGTGTTTAGAACTGGGCCTTAAAGAATAGCAGAAATAATTCTAAATTAATAGAAAAGTGTAACAGAAGTTATTTTCACCTAACAGTTTTCTAAGCGATGCGTTACATTGGCCTTTCAGAAAATAAAATCAAATGGAAGTGTTAGTCAAGTTTAATGCTGTGTTAGGTTGTAATTTGTGTTTCAGAAAGATCAGTGCAGTGCTTAGGGGTACATAGATTCCTCTGAATGCATGCTCAGTCACTCTCAGCTCCTTTAGGGGTAGCCCATGCCTCTTAAACGGGAGCAGAGTATTTGACTTTTCAAATCAGTGACAAATTATGTTTTTCTGATTTTGATTCTATTTTAAGCCTGGTATTGGATACAAGTCAAGATAGAACTGGAGCAAATGTGAAAATTGCTGCAAGGAACTAGAATTCAGTAACATATGAAACTGCACTTTTAAAAGATCAAGCTATGTCAACCGGTCCAGGATATCATTCCCCTATAGCGGAGCTCTTAAGGGCAGAAAATATTATTTTGATAATGAATAACATATAGTGTCATGTTACCTACTTAAAATTATTCAAAATTTATGTCTTTGTGGGTGTAAAATTAATCCTTTAAAAAGGAACACAATAACAAAGCTGGAATCAAAAGGAGAATGTATCATTAAATTTGCTTGTGATGTGCATATAATTACTGAGTTATTTCTTAAAAACAAGATCATAAATCAATGTCCTTATTAGGTTCCCAACATTTTATTATTTATCTCCAATAAACTGAACCCAGCCTGGTGACAAGGGCAACTGTTTGTTTTGAGAGCAGTTGGATCTGGCTCCAGATTTCTCTGATCAGAGTGCATAACCAAAGATCATTTGAGAGCGGTTCGGATGAAGGAGGACAGAGGGACATCTGTGTTCTGTCAGGAGCATGATTTAGGAACATGTTAGAATGGATAGGAGCTGCCTTCACAATTACTCAGCCTTGTGGAAACATCACAGGGATCAAAGGCTGTGAGAGGGCAGGGACAGTCATGGGGCAATACGCAGGGAGCACTGTTGCCGGGATCTCACGAGCCGATGGAGCCACAAGATCTGTGTGCAAAGCCTGGCATTTCTTGCACTGGGCAGCCAAGTTTGGTGCCACCAACCATCATCTTCACGCTCAGGTGCTGAGCACAGCTCTGTGACCCCATGGGCTGCGGTGCCAGGCTGTGCCTCCACCCTTCCAATGTCAGGGCACTCGGCTACGCAGCAAACTGGTGCTGGGGGAGGCAGCAGGGCAGCAGCTCGATGGGATGGATATTCAGTACATGCACAGTTAGTTTGCTGAGTGCAGCTGTGACAAAAGAGCTGCCTCTCCCTGCACTGTTGCTGCTCTGCCTCCCTGCCTGGTGCACCCTGCTTCCCCAGCATAGCCTACTCACGAATGCCAGCGGTGGGATGTGGATGGAGGTCTCATCACCACACACTTTGCCCCAAAATACACAGCTGATTGGTGGGAGGTGAGCCTTACCATCCTTCTAGTTCTGGCACTCAAAAAAGAGAGAGTTTGCAGTGAGTACATTCCAGAAGAACAACAGCAATCCTTCACCCATCCAGGCAAATAGGGTAACATTTACAAACCCACAGGAATATAAAAGAAACCTATGCTGATTGAGCATCAGGTCTCTACATCCTCTAATGTAATTACTGCACGAAAAAGATCTCCAATAACCAATAAAAGAGAAAAGGTGGAATATCATGCCTGCTGGGAAGTACTAGAAGCTGTTGTCCAGGAGCAAGGAGAATGGGTGGATTCAATGCTGCAACACAGCAAGCTTCACTTTTTGATATTTTCCCACAGTTCCACAAGAACTAATGATTGTGCAAAGGCATACTCAGACAACATTGAGACCAAGATTACAAGTGATTAAAAAAATGCAGTAACTTATTTTCACTGTTTTTTAGGGTAATATATCTCAAATACTTCATTACTGCATTTCATTCTACAGAAGCTCGTACAATTGACAGTACAGCTGCACTAACTCATGAATGAATTGCACAGGAGAAACATTTCATATACATTTTTGCACTAGGACTCCTAAGACACAGCCTGTCTCTGCACAGCCTTCTTGCTGCTACTCCCTATGGACACCCCTCTCGAGTGTCCAACGCTGCCCCTTGGATGCTCCTTCCTGCTCTGTTCAAGGCTCTCCACATGCCCAGAGCAGCTCTCAGTAGCTCCTGCTACCACTGAGAACTCTCTACACGGTACAATACTATTAAATACACACACAGAATTTTTCTTCAGTGAAAACACAAAACAATATTTTACTGAGTACTTCAATCCTAGTTATTGCTGAAGGGAAGCACAAAAGATTACAGCTAAGTATAAATATCAGGAACCTGTAGCATCCTTCAACTTTGAAAGTTGGAATGAGGACAAATAACTGCTGCATTCATGTTTGAAAAGACAACATTAAACCTTGAAGGCTACTATATATAGTATATGCATCTGTGAGTACATAAATATGTTTACATACTTAACAGAGACCCCTATCTATAGTATTATGGAATGAAGATCTACCCACATCTATAAAAAAGTATTAGAGTTTTTTGTTTAGAAAGCACATCTGTCAGTGCTGTCTTCAGACCTCCTTTGAATTTAACAAACAACATAAATGAGTCCTAGTAAATCAGTTTTATAGGAAAAGTGGGGTTTTTTTACTTCTAATTAAAGTTATTCCTGATTTATATCAGTAGATGTGAAAAAAATAATCAGATCCAAAGTGTTAGACATATGGCAACTTGACTTGTTGCATGAAGGCATATATTCAGTATCACAGAACTCAGTAAGAAAGCACCAAAATAACAAAGCATCTCAACAGTGGTTTCTCTAAATGAAAAATGAAAAGGCAGGGGAACCTGGTTCTTTTCTTAAACCAAGACTAGGACAACAAGACTTCTTTGACTTAATGACATTCATTTATGCCAAAATGTGTAAGATGGGAATGAAGCTGTAGTTACGATGCCAAGATAAAGAGGGAAATTTTAAGTAATGTGTGTCACATTAAAATTTTAAAATAACCTATTTTTTTGGCATCAAAAGTTGCTATAATTACCTCCCAGGGAAACCGGGAAAGCTGTTACTCGGAACATCAAAAACAAGTAAAATGAAATTTTTGCATTCTTGAACAAAATTTCTCTGCAAGCAGGAAAGAAAGAGGACTTGGATCTATCAGAGTTTTATTCATGTCTTAATTCAAGGAATGTGTTCATTATGTAGTAAATTCAACAACTTATCTGTAAAACTGTAATTGTCTTTTATAGCACCATAATACAGGAGATAACAATCAAAGCTTAGAAAACACAAATACTAAGGTTATCTCAAAATACTGCACTGAACTACTTCTGAATACTTCAAATATTTGGGGTAACATATGCTCTAATTATACCATTGCATTACTATCAAATTAAATAGCTTCTCTTTTTTTTTTAATATACTAAAACAAGACGGGTCACCTGAAATACCATCTATTAATATCAGCATTACAAGACCAGATTCCCAGTGGAGAGAGAAAAAAATCAATGGGAAAGAAAAGTCTTAACTGCAACTGGATGACTATTAGCTATTTAATGCACTAAAACTTCTCCCATAAAACAGCTTGACTACTCCTGTCCAGCACATCAAACTCCAAACAGAGAAGAGTATATTAAAACCAACGCAAACTGAGAGTTGGTGGTGAAGAGACTCATAAGGAGCTGAGCTGATATTACAGAAGCTACCTAATATTACAAAAAAAAAGATGATCTGATGCCACAATAGCAGATACAGTTGTCCTGCAGATCAAGACTACTTGTTGCCACTAATGTTTTATGCTTTATACAATAATCTATCAGAGACCAAACAAACATTCAGTTGCAGCTGAATCTTTAGGAGGAAATTTTAGCAATGGTCACAGATGTATGTACAGAAGCATAGCACAATTATAACAAAAAGGCTGGAGGAAAATCTTCTTTTATACACTAATCTATGAGAACTCCTGAGACACCGATTTCAGTCTTACAAAATTATACCAGCATATGTTACCAGCTCCACCTGAATTCACTCCTGATATTAATAGCATACAGACAATGGGTCCCTGACTCTCAGCTACAGGTGCAGCTATCCAGACAATCATTAAGTCGTGGATTTCGAAGTCTATCTTAAGGAAACTGATTAGTTAATGTCTGTGCATCCAGGAGGCACAGGGAAATCTGTTGCTGAAATATTTCTGAAAGCATAGCCGGAACTTTGTTTTACCCTATTCAGTACAGAGGAGCACTACAAATGTAAGAAGTTCACGTCTCCTCATTGTTCAGGAACAATGTGCGCGCCATGCATCACACAGATGTAACTTTTTACATATTACAAAAAAAAAAACGTTGCTACTTCCAATGATAAGCACTTCATGACTTTGTTTTCATTCATTAAGGGACTCGGCAGGAATAATAAATCCAGCCAAAGAGGCAGCTGCGCCTAAGCGTGACTCCCGACCCGATTTCCAGCACCGGGCTGCCGGGAGCTGTACTCCCGCAGGTTTGCGGGGCCGGCAGCCGGCAGCGGGAGAGGGCACGGAGAGGCAGCGGGCTCCAGCGACCCCGCGGGACCACCCGGGAGAGGGGCGCGGGCAGCGCCGCCTCTTTGCCGACAGGGACCCGACCCCACGGGGCTGTGCGGGGCTGTACGAGGCTGTGCGGGAGCGGGGGCCGGGCGCGGGGCACTCACCGCGGGGGCCGTCAGGCGGCGGATGCTCTCGCCCAGCGAGTCCAGG